>APFE031011832.1:4342-33266 GCA_000404065.3 Pinus taeda | reverse complement strand
AAAGGACTGATGAAAAACTTGGTAAGTTTGAACCCAGAGCAGATGAAGGTATTCTTCTTGGTTATTCTTCTAGAAGTAAAGGATATAAATGTTATAATAAAAGACTTGGAAAATTTGTTGAAAGCATTGATGTTGTAGTTGATGAAGCATGCAAAAATCCAAACAAATAAAAATAGAAGATTATGACAATGAAGAAGATGGGGAATATTTTCCCACATCAAATCAAAATGATATTGAAAAAGAAACAAATGAAGCACCAGAAGAAGAGATAATGGTAGAAGAAAAGACTTCGTCTAGGTATGTTTAGAAAAATCATCCAAAAACTCAAATTTTAGGGGGAAAAGAGGCAGGTGTACAGACACGAAGAACTATTACAAGGACCTCAAGCAATCTAGCATTACTATCCTCCACCGAACCTCAAAATGCGAATGAAGCATGCAAAGATGAATGTTGGGTCAAGGCCATGGATGAAGAACTTGAGCAAATTGAAAAGAATGATACTTGGGAATTAGTTCCTAGACCTCATGACAAAAATATTATAGGAACGAAATGGATATACAAAAACAAACTGAATGAAAATGGAGAAATCATTAGAAACAAAGCCAGACTTGTTTGTAAAGGGTATTCTCAACAAGAAGGTATATATTTTGAAGAAAATTTTGCACCTGTTGCCAAACTTGAAGCCATAAGGATGTTTCTTGCTCTTTCTAGCTTTCAGAAATTCAAAGTATATCAAATGGATGTAAAATCAGCCTTCCTGAATGGAGATTTAGAAGAAGAAGTTTATATTGAACAACTAGAAGGATTCATTCTTGGAAATGATGGAAAACTTGTATGCAGACTCAATAAGGCCCTCTATGGTCTGAGACAAGCTCCAAGGGCTTGGTATTACCATCTTGAAAAATATCTACACAAACGAGGTTTTACAAAAGGTTCAACAGATAGCAATCTATATACAAAGATTGAAATTGATAAATTGCTAATTATTATTGTTTATGTTCATGGTATCATTTTTGGTAGCAATGAAGAATCCATAAGTCAGAATTTTGCCTCAATAATGTAGCAAGAATTTGAAATGTCCTTGCTTGGTGAACTTACCTATTTTCTTGGTCTACAAGTTCAACAAAATAAAGATGGTATTTTTCTTTCATAAGCCAAATATATCAAACCGATCTTGACAAAGTACAAAATGGAATATTCTAAACTGGTATGTACCCCAATTATAACAGGATGCAGTCTCAACTCAAATGATGAATCAACAATAGTACATCAAGCAACTTATAGATCCATGATTGGCAGTCTACTTTATCTAATAGGTACTCGACCTGACGTCATGCATGTAGTAGCAATAGTTGGAAGATTCCAAGCAAATTCAAAGGAATCACACCTTCAGGCAGTCAAAAGAATTTTCAAATATCTTCAAGGAACTAAAAAATTTGGTTTATGGTATCCTAGAGATGCGGATCTTACTCTTCATGCATATACAGATGCAGATTGGGTAGTAAGTGTTGATGATAGAAAAAGCACTAGTGGTGGTGCATTCTATATGGGTTCCAGTTTAGTATCTTGATTCAGCAAGAAACAAAGTTCAATTGCTTTATCTACAGCTAAAACAGAATATGTGGTTGTTGCATCTTACTGTACACAACTTCTTTGGATGATGCAAGCCTTGCAAGACATTTAGATCACATGTACTCCACCCATCTCCATTCTATGTGATAATACAAGAGCCATTAGTATGTCAAAGAATCTAGTCATGTACTCCAAGACCAAGCACATACCCATCAAATACCATTTTCTATGTGAACAAGTGCTTGAACAAAAGGTCAAATTGGAGTATGTTCCCTCCAAAGAATAGGTTGCTAAAATATTCACTAAACCACTACCCAGAGAAACATTTGAATATCTCAGACAAAAGCTAGGAGTAGTTGCTGCATCATCCTGCTGTTAAATCCATTTTTTCTATAAAAAGGTTATTATACGCGAGTTTCATGAAGTATAGTCACATACACACACGAGTTTCCATGGGTCAAGAAGTGTATATATATTTCAAACAAGAAAAACAGAGAGGCAGGCTCTGATATGGGTGCTCTTACGAATATTGATGATTAATGTCTATATGCTCTGTTCATTAATCTTATCTGACTAACAAAGATGCCTTGATCATTGACCTATTAACAATGCATAGGTAGCACAGGTTTAGGGGGAGCATTAGCCTTCACGTACATTTAGTATTGTTGGCATTATGGTTGTTGAGTCCAGCTATGGCTTTAGATACTTATACCATTTGTTACTCAAGTCATGTAAAAGTCTAGGAAGTAATATGAGTCCTCTTGGACAAATGATGCAATTTGTATCCCCACTTTACATGGGATGGATGATGTAATATTTCTTATTTCTGTCATGCATAAACAATTGATATATCCCCACTTGGTTGGGTGGATGAGTCAAATTTGGTATATCCCCACTCAGTTGGGAGATGGATGTATGTATGAGTCATTGGTGTTAGGAAGGTAATCCTCACATAGTTGAGTTATAAAGTCATGTTATTCTTTTAGAAAATATTTTTTTGCAGATTTTTCTTGTACTCAAGAAAATCATGGACGATTTCAGTGCATCCCAGCATGTATAAAAGGGAAGCTCAATCAGAGATTTCAGCATGTACTCAGGGGGAGCATGACCAGCATAATGTATGTCAAAGGGAGAAATTATCTTGGTCCAACCTTTGCCCTTGATGTCAAAGGGGGAGAGTGACTTGGTGTTGTTGTTGCCATCAAGTCCAAAGGGGGATATTGTTGGAATTATGATACAGGTGTTGTCCTTGATGGCAACTCACTCAGATGAAAGATCACGGTGCAGTGTATCAACAACAAGGAATTACAAATCAGACTACAAAGAATGAAGAAAGAGAGGTATACGCAGGTTCACCTTGACCGAGTTGTGTATACATGCAAGTTACCTAAACACAAGTGGTGTATACGTACACACGCACGTTAACAGAAGGAAAAGTGCATATATGTTGGAAAAATAAGTTTTTGGTCCGAGGTATTTGGTCCAAGGTGTTTTGATCCATGGTATTGGCCCAAGGTATTTGGTCTGAGGTATTGACCCTAGGTATTTGGTCCAAGGTATTGGTTTGATTCATGCTATTTAGAAAGGCCTAAAAATATATAAGGAGGAGAAGATCATTAGGCCAAGGTGCATAAGTATCGAATATCTGATGAAGTGTGAGATCTAGTATGCAGGTTATTGGCTTGTGGTGCTTTGCTTGATCTAAACCGAGCATGAACCTTAGTGGTTGATGAGGGATAATATCTAATGATGGATCAGGATCTTAAGGCTTGAAATGAATTATCATGATATGGTTTGATCATCTATAGTCTAGATCTAAACACTGACGCATGTGTTATTCTGTAAATGTTATGATCTGGGTATAACTGAAGTCTGGAATAGTAGCAAAATTATGAATTAATATTTACAGATGTGTACGCTACTTGGCTTTGATAAAAGTGCGTATACACGTTGGTTCGATACATGGAAGTAGCGTATACCTTATGAATTATGTTTCAGTTGTTTTTGTTTGTTGTTGTAGAGTTATGGGTTCTACTTTGGGTTCTAGTGGTTGTATTCTAGTGACAGTGTCCTGAATGATCAAATTCAGGTTATGATGATTAAGTTTCAATCATTGGTTGATGCAAATGTAATTGATGTTTGTATTGCAGTTTTTGAATGAAACGTGGCCTTCAGATTGTGGTGTTGTGCTCCAGGAGTATTCAATCTGAAAATTCATGAAACGTGGTCCCTAGTAGAACAGTGGAGTTTTTTGTAGCCTGGCACCTTTGTACTAGTAAACATATTGGCTAGTACAAGAGCTAGGGGGTTGTAGCTCCCTTCCAGTAGTAGCTGGAGAATGAGAGAAGGTTGTAGCCTTCTATAGGTGGGTGCCTGTGTACTGGTATGAGTCTGCACCAGTACAATATTGTAAATGTATTTTCTTATTATTAATAGAAGACAAATATGACAACAACATGTGGTTTTTACCTGCACTGGGTTTCCACCTTATATCTTGGTGTTCCTGTGTGTTTCTTATGTGTGATGCTTTATTCTGCTCTTATTGTACTATCTAATAAATCTCTGATATACTAGCTAAAGTTCAATACATGATAAACTATCTAAAATCAAATGTTATTTGCATATACATTGGTTTCTTTAAGTACAATCGCGTGTACACGCTAGTTCACTTAGCTGAAGTAGCGTATATAAATCTGTTTGGGAAATTAAATTATTAATCTAATAATATTGATTCACCCACCTCTTAGTATTATTTCCAATAGCTGACAACACTATCGAGATGTGATAAGACACTTCTTGCATGACCAACATATCCATGGAAAACTTTGGTAATACATGTAGAGCCTTCTCTGTGTTGTACATTTGTATGAAGACACCAAGGGGTGTATGTAGAGCCTCCATCGCTACCTACGACATGTAAGGTGGATCTTGCCCAAAGATCATCCTCTATACTGGGGTGATGATGTGGTCTGATAGCTATATGATAAATCCATAGAAACTACATTCAGTGAAGAACTTACAATAAGTGTGCACATAGGTTTCTGAAGGTGTCCAAGCCCAACCCAAGCCTTGCTTGTTGAATAGATTTGCTTGTTGAACCTTTGGTGGATGTTGGGCTTATTTTCCTTGTTCCTTCAACCTAAGAGCCAACATGTCAAACCAATTGAAAGGTGTTCATTTTCTTGCTAGTTTATCCAACACAATCACCCAACACTGTGGGAAGGTTTTTGTGCTCTCTTAGCCATATAAGTGGCATGCGAAGATTACCAAGAGCTGATATGCCTTATGTAGTATCCTTGTCTTGTACACTTGGTTGGGTGTTGACCTGAACTTGGATGGCTCTTTCACCCAGCCCTTCAAGATGTATCTCATTCGTGTTGGGTCTGTTGAAGGGTGTATCCATCGTGATCACCGACTGTGGCAAGTGATACATTGCCTAAAAGTCTTTGTCCCTAAAGGTAGCAAGTTTTGTTCCACTGACACTGCTCAACACCATTATCTCTAGATCATTATTCGAGAGAATCCAGTGGATCATGTCCACATGTGGAAACGTAGGATACCTTCATGCAATCTGGTACAAGTGATACTTGTGTATGTTGACAAAGACCCTGCGGTCTTCCAGATTCTCCTCAAGTGTTCCTATAAAGGTGTCATTGATGTATTTCCATTTCATCTTGATCTCCTTCCCTATGAAAAACTTTGTGTCTTCATAGACGGGCAAGCTCATAGACACTTGCGCAGCTACATCTCCAGGTGCACAATCAATAATGTCCTTTGAACCTGCTCTCTTGGAAGCGATTGTACCTATAATTATAAGAGATGGACGAACACCTATGATAGCTGAAGATAGAGAAACACTCATAGAAAGCACAATGTTAGTTTAAAACTAAAACAACTGGATGACTGACATGCAACACACTAGGATGACAGACTCGAAGGTTTGCTTAATTTTCACCAAGACACTAGGAGATTGATTGCCAAAAATGCACAGAACATAACCTGGACTATCATGGGGCTGAATGACTACTGAAGCTTCCTAAAGAACATTCCATCCTTTCCTGTTGAGGAAAGAAACTACAAAATACACAGTTTCAATCAACAATGACTGCAACCTGGTCAACTCTATCTGTGCAATTCTAGGGGCTAGTAGGGCACCACCTCTCATAATTACATAGAGAAATCCTGAAGGCCGGTGTTCAGAAATCTATATGCAATTTTTGGGAGGAAGGTAGATTCTTCACTCTCAGAAATGCATAGTGCAAGTTGGGTAAGGAAAGGTTCATGCTAAGGTAGGCCAGACCAGCTGACGGGCGACTGAAAACATGAAAAGGTTGAATTTATGTGCGAAGCTGAGTGAAGAAATGAGTGAATGATCATGTATGCAATCAACGACTGTAGGATTCAGAAACTGGAAAAAAAATAAGTGTGTGAAGTGAGTCGTTGCAACTGTGACTGTTAGTGCATAAACGATTTCATGCATGTGACAAGAATGAGTGATCCAGGTGGATATTAGTGGCCACCCACCAATTCCACTTGGACCCCCACCATTGCTTCTTTCAGTTTTTCAATTTCCTTAATTGTAGCATAGTTTACTATTTTTAGCAGTTTTTCATATGCTAAACCTCCAGAGCCGTTTCAAGGCCCTAAACAACGTTTTTTTGGAAATCTACCGCTAATGATTTTTTGCCTAAAATCATCTTTTCTGTTGTAGTGCTCGGAGAGATCCTTCCAATGGGTTAACATGCACATCAAATGGAGATAATATGACCAAGTCACGGCCCCGGGAAGTTGGCTGTCCAACTCACCCCAACGGGGCGCATAAACTCTTGGTGTTACATCTCCTCGGGTTAGGGTTTTGATTGTTTAGGGTTTTCTCTTATTGTTCAATAATAAAAAGGCCCTTGAGCCTCATTTTAAGGTAGTTTAGAGGCATGTAGTTGCCACATATCTTCTTAGAGATAAGCTACCATTGCCCTAGCTGGTTTATTTCCATTTATGTTTGTAAGCATATTTCAGTATTTTACATTAATGAAGTGAAGTATTATTTCCATTGCATCTCTGTGTTTATGGTTATCTATGTAATTTGTTCTGTTCCTATTTAAATCTATATCAGTGGTATCAGAGCAGTTTGCTTTTTTTTTTCTTTCTGTTTTTCTTTGCATGTCCCCAACGAGGTCAGGATATAAGGAGTTATGGCTTGAACTAGTTGAACCTTTGCAAGACTAGCCTCACAAATCTCAATGGCCTCCCATGGCGGATGAAAACAAAGACGAGGGGGCAAGAGATCCTATCAAAATCTTGCTCGAAGAAGCCCTCGAGCGACAAGGGAACATGATGATGGACATCTTTTCCCAAATCCTTGAGTGGTTGCCCAAGGGTGACGCATCGCCTTCTAACAGCTAATCTGGAAACGCCAAACCGTTCAAGGTACAAGTTAATTTTGAAATCCCCATATTCGAGGGTCAAATAGACATAGATGTCATCAATAAATGGTTAAATCTACTAGAGGGTTATTTTTCTGTTCATGATTTTTCCAATCGGGAAAAGATTATGTTCGATCTTCTCAAAGTAGCCCCCCACGTCAAGGACTAGTGGGAAACCTACTGCGAGGAGAAGGATGAAAGTACAGGCTCACTATTTTCAGTAGCACCCACTTGGAATTCATTCTGAGATGCCATCAAGGAGCAATACTGCCCTGTCGAAAGCTATCATGATCAATACATAAAGTGGACCATGCTGCGACAGCGAAGGGACCAAGATGTGCAAGATTTTACCAATATTATCCATACCCTTCGCACAAAGTTGGGTATTAAGAATTCAGAGAATAATTTGATACTCAAATACCACGTCTGCCTACACAAGTACATCCAAGAAGAAATACAATTCCTGAACATCTCCTCGCTCGGCATAGCATACCAATATGCCATCAAGGTCAAGAAAAAGTTTAAATAGAAGAAGTGAGACTTTGGATCTATGAATCTGAAGCAAGGGAAAGGTTCCCCCAAACTACAGAATAAAGGACAAAGCCAAGGCAAGGTAGCCCAAGACAACCCACCAAAGCGCAAGAAAATAATAGTGCTGCGAAGCCGAAAAAGGACACGGGAAAGTGGTGTGAGTTCCATAAGAGCTCCACTTAGAACACAAGTGAGTGTCAGGCCAAGCAATCACTGGTGGCCGAGCTAAAGGTTTTAGAATCAGATGCATGTTTTGACGAAGGGAAGCAGATTATCGATGCGGAGCCCAACACCACCATTGCCACCATGAAGATCTAGAAGGAGGGACTCGAAGATCCAGAGGAGGAGGAGCATCTCTTCCACTCCCAGATGTGGGTAAAGCACTCCCTACTATAGTTCACTATTGACATCAGGAGCCAAAATAACCTCATTTTGGCAGAGGTCATGAAGTAGCTAGGCTTACTGACCATAGCACATCCACAACCATACACCATCAAGTGGCCTCACCAAGGATTAGATCTTTGCATGAGCCAATAGTGTTGCCTTCCATACAACTTCAAGTCCTTCATAGATGAGGTAATGTGTGACATTTCTCCCCTTGAATTTTTTGATGTATTATTAGGACAACGATACTTGTGGAAGTGACATGCTATGTATGAATCAAGGCCCCGTGTTGTTATTGTTACTTTGGGAAATAAATTGTATAGGATACGGAGCTAGCACTGCCTACCATCATCTCTTTGGTTACTACAAAACAATGTAGTAAGCTCATTTCCAAAACTGGGAAATTTGTTTTCCTGATGATACGCCCTCAAGGAAAGAAGAAGATGGTGGACATGACCTCAGGACAGGGACCCTCCGCATGACAACTATAAATGGACAAGGTTTGTGGAAGAGTACAAGGACATCTTCACCTCCCCTGCAGGGGTTCCTCTGCATTGTTAGGTCAAGCACTCCATCGATATGACCCCAGGTGCACCGCTGCCCAATGGACCAATCTATCAGCGCTCCATTCTGGAGAACGATAAAATCAAGAGGCCGATTTAGGAGCTGCTATAGAAAGGTCACATCTGTCCGAGTTCATCACCCTGTGGGAGCCTGATCATGTTGATACAAAAGAAGGATGGGACTTGGAGACTCTGTATTGACTATCGGGCGCTGAACAAGATCACTATCCATAATAGGTACCCGATATCACAGATTGATGACCTCTTAGACCAACTAAAGGGGGTAAAATATTTCTGCAAGATCAATTTGAAGTTAGGATATCACCAGGTACTAATTGAACCCTCCGATGTGTGGAAGACTACCTTCAAAGCCAAGGAGGGCATTTTCGAAAGGTTGGTTATGCCTTTCAGATTAACAAATTCTCCCACAACCTTCATGAGGCTAATGGATGACATCTTTCAGTGATCCAGAAACTCATTTGTAGTGGTATACTTGGATGACATCCTCATCTTCAACCATAGTTGGGAAGAGCACCTCCACCACATCCGACAGGTTCTCTAAACACTACGACAACACGAGTTATGTGCCAATTTGGAGAAATGCACTTTTGGCATGACCGAAGTTCAGTATCTAGGATACATTATTGATGAACATGGGGTACATGTGGATCCAGCTAAGATCCAAGTCATTCGGGATTGGCCATCTCAAACCACGCTGACAGGGCTCCGTAGCTTTCTAGGTCTTGCCAACTTCTACCACAGGTTCGTGTTGGGATTTTCTCATATCACTTGGCCCTTGAGTCAAGTCACCAAGGGAGGAGAGAAAGAAAAATTATTTTGGTCTGAATCTCAATAGAAGGCATTCACACAGTTGAAAGATCACCTCTGCTCGACACCAGTGCTCACATTACCAAACTTGCAACAACCATTTGAGGTCGAGACAGATGCCTCTGACTATGCTATTGGGGTAGTCCTTACTCAACAAGGGCATTCAGTGGCATATCATAGTGAGACACTTTTAGACACTGTCCAGAAGTATCCCACTTATGACAAAGATATGTATTCCATTGTGCAGGCTATCGATAATGGAAGCATTACATTTTGGGGAAGGAAACGTTTATCCACATAGACCACTGACCCCTGTATTTCATATAGACCCAAGGGAAATTGTAGAATGATTGCCATCAGAAGTGATCCACATACCTGCAACAGTACCATTTGAATATCAAGTATAAGAAGGGCAGCACCAATAATGTTGTAGATTGCCTCAGTCAACCACCAATCATGGCGTTAACCACCATGCTCAATTCTTGTGGGCATAAGACTTTTGATTAGCCAGTTCTCTACAAAAGCGACCCAGAATTCGACCACACATACCAGACACTCTTAGAGGGTCAACATGTTCCGATTTTCACCTCCAAGATGTCCTGTTATGCCACATGGGTCACCTTTGTGTTCCTTCAAGCGAGTGTGCCAAGATGATTCGAGAAGCACACTACAGTCAGGCTATTGGGCATTTTAGGGTTGAGAAAATGGTGGTATTACTACAGAAGTATTTTGATTGGATGAATAGTTGATAGGATGTTGGGAAGTACATCAGATCATGCACTACCTACGCCATTGCCAAACCGACCATTAAGAAGCAAGACCTCTATACCCCTCTGCCTATCCCTAGTCGACCTTGGAAATCCATCTCCATGGATTACATGTCAGGCCTTCCTTCCACCAAGCACGGAAACAACTGTGTTTTTGTGGTCATCGACAGGTTCTCGAAGATGGCCATTATGGCAGCCTGCAAGTAGAATATCACAGGAAAAGCCATTGCTAAACTCTTCTTTGAATGAGTGTGGGTACACTTTGGGATCCCACAGTCTATCATCTCATATTGGGACCGCAAGATCATCAGTACATTTTGGTCCAGTCTCTAGTTGATGCTGGACACCAAACTCACTAAGTCCATAGCCTTCCATCCTCAAATTGATGGCCAGACAAAGGTTGTCAATAGGATGATTGTACACATTCTGCACATGTACAACTTAAAGAATCCATGCACATGGGACAAGAGCCTCCCCTATGTTTAGCACAACTACAACCAGGCTCTCCACAGCTCGAGTGGCCAAAACCCTTTTTAGGTGGGCTTGGGATTCCAGCCACTATGCCCCATTGATTTGGCCATGCCATTTGCAGCTACTCACGCAGATTCGGCTCATGTCCAGTGTAAAACAGATAAGGAAAACAACCTCATTGAGAACATCCAACATATTCACTGGTAGGTCCATGACATTTTGGAGAAATCAAATGCCAAGTACAAGCAGTGACATGATCAACATCAGGTGCCACACGCGTTTCAGGTGGGTGACAAAGTCTGGTTGCATTTGTAAAATGAATGCCTTATTGGAGCCTATCGGAAACAGATACCACTCTGATATGGTCCTTACACCATTACCAAGGCTATGGGAGACAATGTATTTGAGCTTAGCATTCCCCCATTCCTTGGCCTTCACCCAGTGTTCAATGCGGACCGCCTTCAGCCATACTTTCCACCATTACTAGACACATCCGACATTGCAGAACAACTCACACCCATAGAGTTGAATCCAGATTGCATGGAACAAGCTGCAACTGATCAGATCATCGACACATAGATCAAGAAAACTTGCCAATAGAATATCCAATTATATCGAGTTGTCAAAGTAGGACAACTCCTTCACCAGGGCAAGTGGCGCATCAGGGACCAAGTTCAACAGAAGTTTCCTCATCTCATGGAGGAACTCAATGCAATGGGTACCATTGCTTCCTAAGGGAGGAGGAATGATCTAGGTGGATATTGGTGGCCAACCACCAATTCCACTTGGACCCCCACCATTGCTTCTTTTATTTTTTCAGTTTCCTTAATTGTAGCACAATTTACTATTTTTAGCAGTTTTTTTGGGTCCTAAACTTCCAGGGCCGTTTTGAGGCCCTAAACGACTTTTTTTTGGAAATCTACCGCCATCGTTTTTTTGTCCAAAATCATCTTTTCCGTTGTAGTCCGCAGAGAGATATTTCCAACGGGTTATCATGTGCATCAATCAGAGATAATATGACCAAGTCACGACCTTTGGAATTTGGATATCCAACTCACCTCAATGAGGCCCATAAACTCTTGGTGTTACATCTCCTCGGGTTAGGGTTTTGGTTGTTCAAGGTTTTCTCTTATTGCTCAATAATAAAAAATCCCTTGAGCCTCATTGTATAGCAGTTCAGCGGCATGTAGCTGCCACATCTCTTCTCAGAGATAAGCTACCATTTCCCTAGCTATTTTATTTCAATTTCTGTTTGTAAGCATATTTCAGTATTTTACATTAATGAAGTGAATTATTATTTCTGCTACATTTCTGTGTTTATGGTTATCTCTGTAATTTGTTGTGTTCCTGTTTAAATCCAGATCAGTGAGATGCAATGGAAAACCAAAATACTTCTACAAGCTAACATGCATTAAAATGACAACAATCATTCAAGAAAACAAAGCAAACATCACTCATACAAACCGAAATACAAAAAGCAACAAAAAAGGAGCAAAGGACATGAAAAAGAACGTACCTAGAAAAAGTTGAGTTGAGTGTACTGAATCTTCCTAGGTGCGATGTGGGATACCAGAGCTCTAAGATCAAAGTGAAGAATGAGCTCTGAAGCGTCGAATAAATAGTTTTGATAAGATTGACGCTTATGACGTGCATACCACAAATCTAAGAAAAGGCTACACTTGGTGGGAGGCTTCTAAAATTACTTTTGCATGTAACCTCCAGCTGCTAAAAATGGATCCCTAAAATCTAGGCACACCTTTTGCGTTTTGTTTATTTTCTTTTTATGGGAAAATCTACCCATGCATGCAAATCAAGATTTCTCAATCCTGGAGGGAACCGGTCAACTTGGAAACACATGCACTGGACTACAAGCTTGTGGATGACTTATGTGTAGTCTTTGGGCTAAGTGGCTCTAGCTACCCCTTATGCTTTGCATAATTTCTAGAGTGAAGCCCTTTCTATCAGCCAAAACTGCACAAATTTTGAGAGCAAGCCCAGTGATGGGCTGCTCTTCATAATTTCCAGAGGGAAGGTTACCTGATTTCTCTGCACATTTCTGGAGAGAACCAAGTTTCCTAGATGGTTTGCGCAATTCTAGAGAGGAAGGTTGGTTCCCCTGTAGTTCTAAATGATTTTATAAGTGAACACAACAACTAGATAGTGACCTAGTTCTGGGATGTCAACTAGCAGGTGGAAGGCAAAAAAGCTAGCTAACATAAGATGGTAAACCGCTAAAACTCAACTAAAGCATAAGTACTTGTTAGTGCAAGACATTTTGCTAAGATGGTTAATAGGTAGGCTCCAAAACGAAGATAACCCAAATTTTTGGAGGGGTTTTGTAGCCGCTACAACAATTTGCGACTCAATAGTAGAACTCTAGCTCTCTGAATGGATGTTGTTTCGTGAAAATCAAATCTAAATCCTCCGAAAGTATTGTTTAATTCTGAGATCATCATGGTTTCCACACTAGCTTGATTGAAAGATGTATCACCTGTGATTCTCTTCATCAGTCAAAACATATTCCAAGCCAAGTCAACACAATTGTTTCGATTGACTATGAGCGGTATATTGGTGCACAATTAATATGACTGTTAGAGTTTGAGTTTCATCTATGGTGTTTCTCTGCTTCTAGTAGGCATGGATAGTACCTCGATGGAGTCATGTAGGAATGCAAGCATCGCTCCACTTCCAACAAACCTGGTCTGTACCCTAACATAGTTACTTCCATCACCTCTCTACGTAGGTAGCCTTTCTCTTTCATCACCTTAATCATTTTTTCAATCAAAATTTTCACATTTTCATTTTTCATTTTTTTCAAGAACTGTTCATAAGAACTTATTTATTTCAAGGGTAGAAAAGGTTGTTCCTTCATAGAAGTATTTTATATATATCTCTGACATACTTTTTAAGGTTTTCCCCCTCACCTTACTCTACTTGACTGAGCTGACAAGGATTTACCCAAAACAACTGACTATAGTAGATGGTACTAGTTAGTGTGCAAGCGTTGTGTTTTCACCAAGACTTACTTCTAACAAAACACACTTTCCATTGGTGTATCATTGACTGAAGAACTCAAATTCTTCATAAGAGATAGGAAAACAAAGAACTAGGTGTCGGTAGTTGTACAAGTCCTCTTGTACTTTACCCTTCTTGTCTTAAGAGTCGTACATTGTTTCATCCGAAACTAACCTACTAACTTAAACAAGCAAACCAAAAAAACAAATGATAGAGTCGAAGTGAATTTGAAAGAAAAGCAAGCAAGAAGGAAAATAAATAAACAAAGAAATAAATAAAAAATGCATGCAAGAAGACAAGACAAAAGAAAACACTACTCCTACTCCTAAGCTAACGGTGCATGGGCCATCTCATGTGAAGTGATATTTCCAATGCAACCACTGGAATATTGGTGGACCCATGTTGGTGAAGGCATGGTTCATGAACAACGTAATCAAGTGAACCAACAAATAAGAATGATATAGTAATGAATAAAAACACAATCTGAGTTACAATATGCCCACAGGAAAGAAAAAAGTGAAAGTGCACGACATGCAATCTCTGATGTTACCATGGTGTTTGGATACACTGTGTGCAGATGTTAAGCATATGCACTCTCTTGATTGTGACATGCAAGAAAAAGTGAGAAAAACAGATAACTTACATCTCGCAAGTGTGCTTGTTGTGTAATATTATGTCAATGCATGAGTGATGAGATCACATGATTCATGTGGAGGAAGTGAAATCTGTGCATTTAATTGATCTTCAATGCATACAGATGAGTGATGAGGAGCCTTGGGTATTTCAACAATTTCTTGATCGGAAGTGAAACCAACCCCAGGATAGTGAGGGCCTAACATAACCATCATCTCTGGCTAAAGTGCCTGTACAGCCTACAGAGTTTCGACTTCATCAACAAATAGGTCATCATAAACATGTGGCTTTGAAAAATCAATAGAAACAAAATCAAAACCATGATCGAATACGGGAGTAAATAGATCGTGATAGCTATGATTAGAGAAATCAATGAATTCATCAGCATCCTCATGATCTGATGAATCAAACAGAGGGGTATATGAGAAGCTAGAACTTTCACCCTCTCCATTTCTAGAAAAAGTAGATGAAAAATCAGGTGGATTTGCAATGAACAATTTGTCCTCTCCACTGTCAGATGATGTACTAGCATCGGGTGTGATCTGCGAATGATCAGAAGTAGATACATCTGTGGATTGATTTACACAAGGAAAATCAGGGATAGCAGAATCACCAAAGATGTCAAGAAAAAGCAGAGGAGGCATGGATAAAAGGAGGTCACTTTGTCGCGGCTTGATGTTCATATACCCAGCCATACTCATCGTAAATGACAACGCAGGTTGGTTGTGCAACATCAACTCCGTCAATGGCTCGATCCTCGTTCATAATAGGTGTAGAGTTTGGAACAAGAGAACATAAGACAGTGTAATCCAGAGGATCAGCAGAATGTGAAGATGAAGGTTGAGGTAACAAGTGCATATGACAACCCATGGGCTTCCCAACCAAATTTGTCTAGAAATTAAGAGTGGTGACAGTGGGAGGGTGTGACATTTGAAGAGAAGTGTGTGCATGCTCTCCCACATCACTCTATGGTGGTGGATATGTTTGATGAGGGGAAGGCAGACAATCACTTGTGACAACAACTATGTACTCTTGTGATTTCATAGCTCCATCATGGAAGTATGACGAGAGGGGTTTGAACTTTAACTTCATTTTGGGACAGAGTAATTTGGTAAGGAAATATTTAAATCTATTCATGAGGTATTGGAATTCCATCTAATTTTTTGGAGCTTCAAACATAAGTAAATGGAAGAACTGCCAAAAATCCATAGGAGATTCATGCGGGGCCTTCTGTTGTTTTAACATTTTCTTGTCAAGAGCTTTAGGATCAAAATGATGGAAAATAGATTTGATTAGATCACTAAAGTGCCTAAATGAGTGCATGCAATTATGAGGCAAGTTGCGGCACCATCATTGTGGGGATTCGCGAAGTCTGGTTGCAAGTAGCATGCTAACCTCTACTTCATCAAACTCTTCTACATCCTCCAAGAATGCAAGGAATTCACGTAAGTGATTAGGTCAGGCAACTTCACATTCACCATCATACGTGATTTCAGACAAGTCATCAAAAACCTCCTTAGTGATTTCAAAGGAATGTGCATTAAATAGACATCTCAAAGGGTTAACTACAATGATATTCATGATAAATGCGTGAAGATTCAAAATAGTATGTGAGGACTCAACATGTCATCTAACCCTCCTTCTAGCACCAAAAATTTTGACAGTGCTACACTCACCAACATGTCAAGGGATCTCCCGGGTAAGAAGTCCCAACTCGACCTTAGATTTCTCGGAGTAGGAGTCCCAACAGTGGGTAGTATGGTATCACCTTGACTGCAGCTTTGTGCAGAAGTAAGAAATATGTCCTTGTTGGTAGCAAGAGTGTGACCTTGCAGCAATTCAAGGAAGGTGCATGAAAGGCTCTAACACACAGAAAGGGGGAAGAGTGTGCACCTTTGAAACCTATGATAGCAGGCAGCTTGAAAGGGAGCACATGAGTAGAAAGACATCACGAGATGGAAAGCAGGATAATTGACGATAAAAAGTGATGGATTATATCAAAAACAGAGTTCAATAAGATTCATACAAACACATACATAATAGTACATATATACATGCATAAATAATAGCTACATATATCATTAGAGTAACCAGGATAGTCGAACCACAATAGAAACGTATGCATGAAACGTGCTGGCTTAGTTTTATTAAAAGGGTGAAAGATCCAATCATACATAAAACCATGACTTCCACTAGCCCCGATAGTGGAACATTATAGTCATTGTCATCTGCTTCTCCAAAGAGAAGTACTAGCTATGCACTCTAGAGAAGCCAAGGATCATTACAATACACTCCAAGCTTTCTCTAAGTTATCCCTATAGGAAGCTTGGCTCCCAAAAATCCTATAAAATGAGTTATGAGGTTATATAAATAGAAAAGGATGGGGTGATCCTTCCAATTCCCTTTTTTGACTCTTCACATACCCTCATGACTCTTCAACTACGACATGAAAATTACATTCTACTATTGACACTTCGCCTTTCTCTTTTACAACATGTTTACATTACAATCTGCACATGTACCCATGTGAGACAAAAATAGGCTTGAGTAAGCCAGGAAAGACATCACTAAGACTCAGACAACTGTGGGAGGACTAACTCTTTGACATCCTCATGATGATCGATGGTGGTGAAATGATGCCAAGCTTGGTAATTTGTTATGGTGTCCATGTACTCTGTGGTGAATTCCTTCTGAAAGTGAACTCTTTCCTATGATGCATCTAGGTACACTGATTTTGCACCTTTGTCTACCTCATTAAATAACATGTGCATCATAGTCTTCAGTGCAGCCAAACCAGCAACATATTTATGCATAGTGTCTGTGCTCATTTGCAAGTGTGTGCTGGTGGCTATGCACATCCACTGATAAAAGTACATGTCCAGCTCCAGTCAAACTTGGTTCTTTGACTTCGTCGTGGTGAGTGTGCCAATGGATAGGATCGCATGGGTGCAGACGATGACATCCATGCTACTGCACACCCATACATGTGAAGCCTGCAAGATGTGGATGAGTTGTGGGAGTTCCTCATAGTTCTAGATCTAACTCCGGATGCTTGACTTCAACTCCATCGCCTTTGCCTTCATCATTTTTTGCAAGTGCAATGGGGCTCCCTTGTACCTCATTTTCCATATATGCATGTCATCGACATCAGTGTGTAGACATTACAAGATGCGTGCTCTCTTAATACAACACTACTGCCAACATTGAGATGGACAATTGACTTATGCATGGTGAGGAACTTGAAGTACAACTTTTGCATGACTGTCTCAAGAGGCGATACTTCATCTACTATTGATCCCCTCAACTTTACTCTATTGGATGATGTAACATGCTCTCCTCCCTGATTTGCCGCTTGTACCTCCTTAGCCATGGACTTATTCTCAATATCCAGAATCTAACACTCAAGTTGGTGGCTTCGACATATTCTTTGGTAGCATCGGTCAATACAAATAGATGTATGTGCACATCATATACGATCATTGGCTCTTCAAACTACGTAGGAGATACATGGACATCCACAGTTGGCACCCTGAGAAATTGTACAATTTTTTTTTATGACTTGTCGAAAGATATGTTGTGCATCTCGACATCCGAATTGTCTTCAAGGATTTTAGTGTCTCCTTAATCACTTGGGACTTGATTTACTTCTAGATCTAGTGAATTCGGTGGGGTGATCTTTTGGTGCTAAGGCATGAGGTGAATATCTTAATCTAACTCTAGCTGAAACAATATCTTTTTCTATCTACTCTAGCATCTGTTCAATCTCTTGAGCAAAGTCCCTCTCTTGCGACTGCTAACCTTGCCTCCTTTTTGATATCTATTCAGATGAGTGAATAACATGTATGGGCACAATTTCATCAATATGTGCATGTCACACCTCCTTCTTTTCCTATTGGTGCTAGGTTTCTTTCTCTCTTCTCCACAACTCTTATTCTTCCTTGAGTTGTTGGTTCAACTCCTGCAACACCTTTTCATCTTCCTCCAGCTTCCACTTGTCTCTTTTCCTTTGCACGATCATCATGTTGCCTCTTTGCCTCAATCTCCAAAGATGTTTACAACACAAGTTGATCTGCTTTGAACTTGCTTCTTTCCTCCACCTCTCTGTTATTTGCAACCTTCCTCTTGCCTTTTTCAAGCGCAGGTTTTTTGTCCTCTGCTGTTGCTCATGATGTTTCTCTCTGAGATGCAGTTGGCTTCTACTTTCCTAACCACTCTACAACTATTCTGACTAGTTCATTGAGCCTAGAGAAGTGATGCACTCTCATACAATGGTCCTTTACTAAGCAATGCAAGTCATACAGATTGAAACTGCTAGTGTCCAAGGTGAATCTCTTAAATCTCTTCATCTCGGCCTCAACATGATTGAGATTATGTATCTCATACAACCTGATCCACAAAGGAAGAGTGGGACAAGGTGCCTTCTTCTTCCTATGCAATCTCATTGACAACCCTGTTGAGATGTTATATGACACTTCTTGCACGACCAGCTTATCCATGGAAACATTTGGTAATACATGTGGAGCCTTCTCCACACTGTACATCTATATCAAGGTACCAAGGGGTGAGGCATACCAATATTCTATATCAATCAATGCATCCATCCCTGCCTGTGACATGCAAGGTGGATCTTGCTCAAATTTCATCTTGTACACTAGGGTGACGAAGTGGTCTAATAGCTATATGATAACTGCACAGAATTTTCATTTAGAGAACAACTTACAATAAGTGTGCATAGAGGTTTCCAAAGGTGTCCATGCCCAACCCAAGCCTGGGAACTGCTGATGGGCACAAAATACATAAAGTATGTAAGCAGACATGAATATCTTCTCTTACTAAACCTTGGGTGGATGTCGGGCTTCTGTTACTTGTTCCTTCAACCTGAGAGCC
Source organism: Pinus taeda (assembly GCA_000404065.3). Lineage (NCBI taxonomy): Eukaryota > Viridiplantae > Streptophyta > Pinopsida > Pinales > Pinaceae > Pinus > Pinus taeda. The sequence goes on along the minus strand of APFE031011832.1, from coordinate 14,192 downwards.
AACATGTCGAGCCAATTGAAATGTCTACCTTCACTCGCCAATTGATCCAGCACAATCACCCAACTCTATGGGAAGGATTTTGTGCTCTCTTAGTCTTATAAGCGGCATGCGAAGATGACTAAGAGCTTATATGCCTTCCGTAGTATCCTTGTCTTGTATACTTGGTTGTGTGTTGTCCTAAACTTTGATGACTCTTTCACCCAGCACTCCAAGATGTCTCTCACTACTACTGGGTCTGTTGAAGAGTGTATACATCGTGATCACTGACTGTGGCAAGTGATACATTTCTTGAAAGTCCTTTGCCCTGAAGGTAGAAATTTGTATTCCAGTAAAACTTCTCAACACCATTATCTCTGGATCGGTATGTGAGACAATCCAGTGGATCATGTCTGCGGATGGAAACACAGGATAACTGCATGCAATCTGGTACAAGCCAGACTTGTGAATGTTGACATGACCCTGCAGTCTTCTAGATTATCCTCAAATGTGCTTATAAATGTGTCATTGATGTCCTACCATTTCATCTTGATCTTCGTATCTATGAACAACTTGGTGTCTTCATATATGGGCAAGCTCATAGACACTTGCTGAACTGCATCTCTAGTTGCACTCTCTATAGTGTCCTTTGAACCTACTCTCTTGGAAGACATTGGACATATACTGCTGAGAGATGGATGAAAACCTACGATACCTGAAGATAGAGCAGAACTCATGGCAAGCATAATGTCAGTTGAAAAGCAAAACAACCCCATGACTGACATGCAACACACCTGGGTGACTAACTCAAAGGTTTGTGTAATTTTCACCAAGAGGTTGGGAGACTAACTGCCAAAACTATGCAGAATAGAACCTAGACTATCCGGGGGCTGAATGACTATTGAAATTGTGCAAAACACATTGTAACTTGTCCTGCTGAGACTAAAACTATGCAATTCACAATTTCAGTCAACAATGACTGCACCTAGTCAACTGCATTTGTGAAATTCCGAGGGGCTAGTGGGGCACTGCCTCTCAGAATTGCATAGAGAAATCCTGAGGGCTAGTGTTTGGAAAGATCTACACAATTTCTTGGAGGAAGGCAAAGCCTTCACTCTAAAAAATGTGTAGTGCAAGTCGGGCAAGGCAAGGTTCAGGCCAAGACAACCTAGAGTTGCTGACGAGCGACTGAAAACATGAAAAGGTTGAATGCATGTGCAAAGCACAATGCAGACAAGAGTGAATGGTCATGCATCCAAATAGTGAGTGCAGGATTTAGAAATGGGAAAACAAGTAAATGTGTGAAGCGAGTCGCTGTAACGACAACCGTCAGTGCAAAAGCAGTGTCATAGATGCGACAACAGTGAGATGAAATGGGAAATTGAAACAATATTTCTACAAGCTAAGATTTATTAAAATGACAACAAGCGTTCAACAAAACCAAGCAAGCATCACTCACACAATCCGAAATACAAAAAGTGACAGAAAATTAGCAAAAGACATGAAAAGAAGACTTACCCTGAGAACACTAAGCTGAGTGTGATAAAAGCTCCTAGATATAACGTGGGATGTCAGAGCTCCAAGATCGAAGTGAAGAATGAGCTCTGAAGATAGAATAAATAGTTTTGATTAGGTCGAGGCTTATGATGCACATGACATAAATATTTGAAAAAGCGACACTTGGTGAGAGGTTTATAAAACCACTGTTGCATGTAACCTTTAGGTGCTAAAAATGGATCCCTAAAATCTAGGGATGCATTTTTCTTTTTGCTTTCTTTTTCCTTTTCAGGAAAAACATCCCATTCATCCAAATCAAGATTGCTCAGTCCTAGAGGGAACCGATCAACCTAGGAGCACATGCAACTAACTTTGAGCCTGTGTAGGACTTTTGTGTAGTTTTTGGGTTGAGTATCTCTGGATACCCCTCAGACTCAGCGTAATTTCTGGACTGAAGCCCTAGTTGTTAGCCAAAACTACATAGATTTTGAGAGCAAGGCTAGTGATGGGCTGCTCTACTTAATTTCCAAAGGGAAGGCTGCCTGCTTGCTCTGCATTTTTTTAGAGAGAAGTAAGTTGCCTAGATGATTTGTGCAATTCTTGAGAGGAAGGTTGGTTCCCCTCCAGTTTTGTGCAATTGTCCAAGTGATCACAATAGCCAGATAATGAAAAAATTCCTGGATGTCATCTTGCGGGTGGAAGGAAAACAAGCTAGCAAATGTAAGTTGATAAGCCAATGAAAATGAACTAAAGCATAAGTACTTGTCAATGCAAGACATGCTACTAACGATGGTTGGTAAGCAAGATCCAAAAAAAAGGCAAGGAAAATTTTTTGACGGGTTTTGTAGCTACTAGAATAAAATCTTACACAATACCTGTGTTTGGCCATGGATGTTGTCAAAAGCGGTCCACATACATCTGAGTGAAATTTTTCAAGGATCACTTTCCCTCAACTATCCTTATCATGAAAGGTGGCTTTAGTGTACTTCCCTAATGTACACCCTTTTCATGCATCTCTCTACTCTAGTGTACCCTTGGGAAGTCTTATAGAAATATGTTGCATGATCTTCAAAGCTCCATGGTGTAAGTGACCCAATATTCTATGGCCCAACTCACCAATGTCTCAACTCTACACCTTCTCTGCTTTTGTGCTCATGTTGCACAATATTCTACATCCAATTTGCATAGTTTCTTCAACTGAACCCCAATCTCCTTCAATTTTCGTGAGGCTATATGATGAAGGAAAGCCTTTCCTTTTCTAAATATCACATCGTAGCTACGGTTCTCCAACATAGAAACTAAAACCAAATTATTATTTAGATCTAGAAAATACATGACATATTTTAATGTGAGAGGAGAACTAGATTCCCTCTTAAAAGTAACAATATTGATACCATTCACACTATACCTTCCATCGTCTTCAATTTTGATATGCATTTGGAGGTCCTTCTCCTCCAAGTCACTAAAGAATTCTTTGTTTTCGGTCATATGGAGTGAGGATCCAGTATGCAAATACCACACACTGCCCATTACTGATTTCACCATTCAAGTAATGAGGGTGAAATCCAACTCGAATTATGAGGAAAGAGCTTCACCTACTACTCCTCCTAAGGGGTTCTTGTCAGCCTTCTTGCGCAGACACTTTGTGGCATAGTTTCCCAACTCATGGCAATGAAAATATTTAATTTTTGATAAGTCCTTCTTCTTGTTGCCGTGACTAGAATCTAATTTGGAAAGGGATGACTTTCATTTCCATTTATTATCCTTTCCATCTGAGGCACATTTCTCCTCATCATCGTGCTTGGATGAGGATCCATCTCTGGTGTTCCGCTGAATCCCTTCTTCCACCAAGTCAAACCATAAATGCTCCCACTCTAGTAGTTTTTCCCTCCCATCTACCAAATCTTGTTAGTTGTACCAACTCTTTGCAAGGCCTATAAGTTCTAGGATGACTAGATCATATTCAAAAACTGTGACACCAACACATCCAAGCTCATCCTAACATTGGGTGAACCTAGTCAAGTACTTGGGTATTGCGTCACCCTTCTCCAAATTTATTTTCTTGTTCTTGTCCTTCAATGCCAACTTCCCATGGTCACTTATGTTCTGAAAAAGGATTGTCAAGGCCTTCCACATTGCATATGGAGTATCCTTCCCATGTAGGTTTGACACGATATTATCTCGAACTCCTTCTAGTATTATACTTCTCACATTTGCAACACATTTCATCCACTTTTCTAGATCTTGAGCATCAATTGTTGAAGGCCTAGTAATATATTTTTCTATGAATTACTTAAGCTCGTTGTCTTCCAATAATGGCTCCATCCTATCCTTCCAAGCAATATAGTTTAAACTGTTTTCAAGGACATATTCATGTCTCAATCTGTAGAACAACATCTTGCTAGCTCTCAAGTATGATACTGCAAATTCAATTTCACCTGCAAAAGAAAAACTCGTATTCTCCTCTTCCAGAGTGATTTATGCTCTAATACCATGTAGAAAATCCTTGTAGATTCAAAGTACTAATTGTAGTTTATTAAAATAATAGACTTAAATCTACTCTACGAATAAGCAAAAACAATTAAACGATCACTAAATCATGAAGCATACAAGAGAAAGAATTCAATCAACACATTACATAATGATTTATTGGGAAAAGCCACAACTAAAATCCTCTAATATATGTATATTACATTAGTCAAAAAATACAAGAAGATTACAACTATTTTTTCAAGCCCAAGCAACCTCTACACTATCTCTATCCATCTCATTACTTCCTAAACAATCCTAGGCTAATACTTTACCAATTTTATGCTTTCCCAAGTCCCTATTTCCTTGCATTGTTTCCTTGGGAATTAGCCCCCTATTAATTAGGTAAATTCCTCAATATGAATTGTGCAATCCTCATAGGCATTCCTCTGACTACATGCACCACCTATACAATTCAAATGATTATATAACAGATAGTAAATTATCCCTGAACTCCAATATTAACTGGTCAGCTCTTAGGTCTAACATGCATGAGTTATTTATGATTGAATCATTAGTTAATTGGTTGATCACATGAAGCATCATCCCACTATCTTACCTCCTCCATCAGTTAGAACTAGTTTAACTGAATTTAACTCAGTTAAACATAATTAATTAATTACAACTCAAAATAAACTCAACAAGGGCTCCTATTAAGTAGTAGACACTCTACATGACTCTAGTTATACCCTCAACTCAAATTAACTAAGTCAACTATGTCAAATTAAGTTAGTTAACTAATAAAAGTTCTCTCGTGATGTGGAATTACAATTTTATTCCTAATTTAATTCAAGGAAAAAATAAAATTAGTATTTTCTTGTAGCATTTTCATGAATTTCCAAGGTATCAATCAATGCTTGAAGGATTCCAACAAAATATTCAATGTGTTTTATGAGAAATTGATAGAGAACCATATGGATCATCACATGGAATTGACCTCAAATAAATACGTAGATCTAGAAGTAGAGCATGTTAAAGTCTTCTTTGATATGTTACTTCAGATTCAGAGTGATCAGTATGATGAAAAAATCACACGAGAAACTATCAAGGAAATTATGTTTGCAAGTCTCTCAAGAATCATTCCATCGTTTAGATTTATAATTCTTAAGACTCAATTGATCTACATAATCACCTTCTATTGATACGGAAAATGAATCAAATTTCTATAAATTTGTTAGGACATGTTCATTGTCAAGACATAGTTGACGATCATTATGTTAGACTAAGCAATGAGTGAGTTACTTAAAAATCCCCATGCAATGAAGAGATTGCAGGAAGAAATTGAATATAGAGTTGAAAAACACCACAAAGTTGAACGAGTCAAATATAGCAAGCATGAAATATTGCTACTGCATGGTGAGAGAGACACCATGATTATACCCAACAGGTCTCCTAGAGGTTACCCATGAATATTTAGAGTTTGTGATAGTGGGCAGATAACATATACTGAAAAAATAATGTTAATGGTGAATATGTGGGTGAAAGGAATGGATCCTATTGTATGGGAAAATGTGCTTCAGAATTCAAACCAGAAATATTTATGGAAGAATTAGGTGGACATGATGATTATGAATACTTAACATGTACACATAATTTGGAATGCTTCCATTTGGCATAAGAAACATAGGATGCCTAGGTTCTGCTATAAATATTCCCATGATTTCATATGTGTTAGCTCAATTGTTGCACGCTTTTAACTGGAGAGTTGAAGGTGATCCATCCCAACAATATATAAAGGAATCACATGCAATATCTCTACCCATATAAATTCTTATCTTTGTGTTTCCAAGCTTGAGGTTGTCATTTAGTAGTCTTTAGAATTTGGAAAACTAAGCAAATAAGAGAATACGTATTGGGAAAACCTGTACTTCATAGAAAATTTAGCTTTGGCTAGTAGTTGTAATATCTTAGTGGTTGTGTGAGATGTTATGATGATTTATTCTACTGAGAAAATGCAATTACAAAATTTACATTATATTTAAGTAAATTTTGTAAATAGCATGGTCATTTTCCCAATATTTCAAGTGCTTCACGAAATAAGTATCAACATTGTTATGTGTTAATGCTTTGAGTTATTATTGTGTTCTTTACAAAGTTGTTATTATTACCTTTCCTTTTTCCTTTCCATATATGAAGTAAAAAATTATTTATTTTAATGGTTTGCTTAGAGTATGATACTCAAGGTTCCTAAAAAGGTTGTTGATTCTCCTTCGAAGACAAATTACATCACTAGATAAATAATAACTATATAACAAGTTTATTCTAACATACTCTATGAGAGTGGATCAAAGGATTTCACTTTGAGAATATAGACAAAAGAAATAGAGACTGAGCATTGTGGTTGTTAGTCTCTATTCATCGATTCTAAGTTTAGATAAGGATAAAATCATTAAGTGGTTACCTGAACCTATATTTCTTTAGTCTTCTCATTCAGAATTTGGTCCTCCATAAATAATTTAGTCTCTTAAGTTTCTTTGACTAGGGGTTCATATTTCATGTATATAAAGTCTGATTTATCTAATATATCTTATTGATGAGTCTATTTTCCCTCTACCTTTTTCATAAAAAAATATATATTGTGTTATTAGAGTTCAACTATCTTAATGTACTTGGTGTCCAACTTTTTGAAAACATCATGTCTACACTCCAATTTGATATTTCGACATTAACGATTTCAATCCAAGCATTATCCTACTTTTCTGTGATAAAATTTTCAAATTCTTCAGATTTATCCTCGACTGTTGTACAAAACCTCCTCTAGTATTCCTTTGTTGCATATGTGGCAACCTCTTTAGCTATAGTTTTCTTCGTGTGAGGGCCATTTTCATTTTTTATTTTACATATCTAGGGCCTTGGCCTTTGAGCTACATTGGTCCTACCTACACACACTTTGTGCTTTTCTTCAACTTGATTCCCATTCATTTATACTAACTAGCTCCACCAAGTATTATTACGATAACTTACGGATATTATAAACCAAAAAACATCAACTCTATAGATCCATTGTCTTCAAATAGAATAATGCCACCAACCACAAAGTTCAAATTCAAATGAACCTTCCCTTTAGTAGGTGACCATCGAATAAGAGATGAAAATGCACCCCCCTGTCGTGACAATAATTAAGGACCAAATGGTGCAAACTTTTAGTTTTCCATTATTTGCATGGCTCCTTGAAGACCATTCCCATGCAATCTCATAATTTGCTGATAATGATTCCTAGCTGAGGTGGACAATTGAACAATAAAATTAAAAGTGAAGTGTTCATGGCATTCAAAATATCTCCCTGCTCCTTTGCATTTGAAACCATTATATCAACCCATTTCTACCTTCTCGTCAACTCGATAAGGATGAAATACATCCTTAAACATGTCCCGTCTCAACATATTTAAGTGATTTTTTTTTTTTTTTTTTAAATAATCAAATTTTCATGTGAATTGTGTGGACATTCTATAATAAATTTTGACTACATATGAGTTTGTTGTTATCTTTAGAAAACACAAGACTCATGGGCATTACAAGAGTGGAAGTTTACTTCCATTAATGAGAAGTGTAGGTGGCCGTATTTTATATACACATGATTTTATTGCCACACATCAAGGGATTGAGATATTACCAATAAAGGCTTGGATAGTATGCTTGAATGTGCTAGGAATTCTCTCATTTTCAAAACAAATGTGTATGTCTATAACTTATTTTCCCAATAGAAAAAATATTCATATTTCTTGAAGTAGAAATATAAATACTACTCATGATGTTAGTGTCACTAGTTGAACCATTGGGTTTACCCAAAAAATATATAGGCTAATTTTGATTTAAATCATTCCTTGCTTGAGAAAAAAATGTCTATATACATTACAAAAAATGAAGTACAAAAGAAATTCAAAAAATCCCATCCCTTCCTATCTAGATCTTCCTTATAGAACCAATAGACTCCAGCAAATTAATCATCATGTTGAGGTGAGACTACATAATAGCAACTATTATGAGAAAGACATGTCCTTGACAAAAATTTTCTCCAATTATTCATGGATGAGAAATTCCATAACTTGAAGAGAGGGGGAATACTTGAAATTCTCATCAACTCAAGAATTTAACTCTCTATGGATATGAGTAAAAGAATAACATTCTAACCTTTGAATTAAGTACTTGATATCAAAGAGGATAGGATGAATATTGACATTTTGGATCTGTGATTTACTGTTTGACCAATGTTCCACTATTTTTGAATCACCTAAGACCTAAAACATTGAGAGTCCAATTTTCAAAGCTTGGAAAAGAAAATTCCATAGAGGCACCCTCTTAGATTTCATATTTGAACAACAACCTAGATCATATATGATTTGGAAAAGATGAGACTGCACATATGGAGGAATACCTCAAACCCACATTACGGGGGGTTCCTTCACTAGCCCTGAAAAAATAATCGCAATGATGATGGGATCAAAATGTAGAATGATTGGGCTTAAAAACGTTACCTACACAGGATCAATCTTATGTTGCTTTGTTATATTTTTCTATATGCACAACCACAAGACCTCCATAATCATATTTTTGTTGGAAAATCACTAAAATCCTATCCCACCAAATATATTAGACTGAAAGGAGAGAAAGAGACACAAAAAATATTAGGCAAGCATCACTAAGGCATCAACATACACAAGAATCCATTTTGTGTCCTTCCCACTTTGAGGAGAAACTAAATTTTGTGAAGTGAAGGAATAAAAAATGAATAAGTGATGAAGAGAATCATATTAACCTTTACACAGATGACACAAAATGGGCCTGTACAAACCTATTTTAATCCAATTTCCCCATATTAATAACTTGTTACAAAATGCCAACTGGATTTTTCTATTTTTTTTATCGAGACATGTATCTTCCACAATTTCTTCCACCACACGTGTTCTTCTTTGTAGATACATTCGAATCTTATACCTCAATTTTGTAGTGAAAGCACTTGTAATTAGATTTTGTGATGAACTTAGAGAGTACTCCACCTATAGATCAAGATGAATGAAACTTGAGACCAAGTTTTCAACATAAGACTTTGAACCTCTGCCTAGACCTTCCTAAAGTCCAATATGATCTATGGCTAACCACTTGTTGCTATGAAAAAAAATGGATAAGGTTAGTGAGTTTCTCAAATGGATTAAAGATGTTTCTCATTCATGGTTTTAATTAGATATTTTTATAACCTAGAATTCTCACCCATCCCAATCCAAGGGTCTTAACCATTCCTCACTTCCTTACCATTATCGATCTTCCATGTAGTCCAATGAAAAATAATCAGAATAGAATCCACAAAGGCTTTCCAAAATGTTGACCTATTTTTTGTAGACGTCCTGCCAAGGAAAACCAATCTTCAAGCAGTAAGACTCCCAAATATTTAGGTAAAATATCTCTAACCCGTGAGGAATCGATAGATATTAACCTCCAAACGTTATTGGCTACCAAAGACTTACTAGAATGATAGATACTTTTCATTCCCCTTTGTCCTAATAATTTTGGTTGATCAATCTTAGACCATTTTACTTGCAAAATCCCTTTGTTTTCCCTATTTTCCTACTACTTGAAACTAAAATTATTATTTCTAATTTTGGAAAGTATTCTTCTTGGAACTTTTACAATTCATGTCCAATACACGAGTGTCAGTTCAAGCTAATGATGGTATCTCATGATGAAATAGTTGTAATGGCAACTTACAAAAAAATAATATTTTAACTTAGAGGGATAATTAGAGATACTTACACTATGAATGTAATAAAATAAAATATAGGGAAATGAGTTGGCATTATATATATATATAGATATTGTTTCTAACTATGTGAATTTTGAATTTTATAGATAT
>APFE031011823.1:12925-29057 GCA_000404065.3 Pinus taeda | reverse complement strand
CTCTCAGTATTATTTTCAAGAATATGGGTGGTGTTAAAGAGGAAACCCTAGTGTAATTATGATCACTGAAAAACTATTGAGTTATTCAAGTATCTATGACAGATACAGAGTAACCCTAGACGGGTCTACCTCCCTAAAGGAGATGATGTGATCTAGTGGTAATCTTATACATTGTGAGTCTAGATCAAGAATATGGGTGGTGTTAAAGAGGAAACCCTAGTGTAATTATGATCACTGAAAAACTATTGAGTTATTCAAGTATCTATGACAGATACAGAGTAACCCTAGACGGGTCTACCTCCCTAAAGGAGATGATGTGATCTAGTGGTAATCTTATACATTGATAGCTAAGCTTGAAAAGAGATCAAGAATAAGGGTGGTGTTAAAGAGGAAACCTTAGTGTAATTATGGTCACTGAAAAACCATTGAGTTATTCAAGTATCTATGATAGATACATAGTAACCTAGATGAGTCTATCTCCCTAAAGGAGATGATGTCATCCAATGGTAATCTTATACATTGATAGCTAAGCTTGAAAAGAGATCAAGAATACGGGTGGTGTTAAAGAGGAAACATTTATTCTTATACATATGACATTGAATTATGGTTGATGGTTTGTGGTGCAGGATCAAAAGGAAGTTGATGGCTTCCCACAATTCACATTAAATATAAGTACTAAATTCAAGACTTATGTTATTTATTTATGACACTTCTCTTGTTTAGAATTATCATTTTTAGACTATTATTTATTCTTCCTGCATGAGTATTTTAATGATTCTAACTTCTTGTATGAGGATGTGATCCATTCTGAGGATCATCATGATATAGAGTTTGTAGGGAGATTTAGTTGGTGTAGGATAATGAAGAATCCACCTTTATAACTATAAAATAAAGATATTCCTACCTCATTATCAGGTACTATTTCATTATTCTTATTTAATTCTTTATTATTTCTCTTTCTTTTGTTCTAGGGTCATGAAATACATCAGATGGATGAAAGGACCTAGTCCTAAATATCAAGATTGAGGAGTATAAAAAATGGTTAGATTGGCACTTGATACATGGATGAGAGATTATACCTCAAAGGAAGGATCCCATTCTCCCAATTTTATATTTATGACTAAAAGATACCTCCTATTCAGAGGGAGTTGATTTTCATGTAACGATGAAATATTCTGAGGTACAGAGAAGATGAGAATAAATATGTCCTTCATGCAAGGACCATTCTAGATGACAAGGTGTAGTAGTGCCAAATGCCTGAAAAATGTTAAAATCATCAATGATAAGAAATATTCTCTCACAGGGAGAGGATTGTAGCTCCAATTTCCAGATGCACTATTATCATATATTTGTAAATTTTTTACCTCCATAATGTACTTAATGAAGAAGCATACTTGGAGACACCTCGAGTCTTTAAGACAAATGAGAAAGAGACTCGTGATTGCATATTAAAGAAATTACCATATGGACTCAAGAAAGTCCCTTGGACTTGGCAAGTTTGGAATGATGAGCATATGATGTGGAATCCAACCACTCCTCATGATTGAAGGTATGTCTTTGATGTTTGACTTTATATATGCTAATAATATTTTTATGGAAGGATAAAATCATCTCATTGAGATGGAGTTGACCTCTAAGCCTTGATGATCAACAACTTGAGATTAGAATTGTAATAGAGAGATGATGAGGACTTCCTTGTTAAGTATGTTGTCAGATACTTAGCGTGATGGATTACACTAAAGCAATTGAGAGAGGCTCCGCTTCATATTTAGATTTGGTGGATCTCACAATAAGATGGTAGTTAGATGGATCCTTGATTTGTAGCATCTTCCTTGAGCCAAATAGATCCTAGACATGTATATTGGATTGTTGCTAAACATGGCCTGAGATATCTACATGAAACTATTAATCATGGATGAAGATACCCTGTCGGACTTCATGGATATACCAATGTTTACTAGACTGGAAATGTTGTTGATAGGAAGAGAACATTTTGGTGTTGCTTTAGCTTGAGGTAAACCATAGGAAAAATACATTGTTTCTAGTGTGGCTAGATCCGAATAAGTGTGGTTGAAAAAATATCTTTGGAAAGCTATTTGAGGATGTGTTGGACATGATTTTCAGAGAATCCCATGTCCCATGATAGGTCAAAGCACATTGATATTATATATTCCTATATAAGGGATATGGTGTATAGAGGGAACAATGAGGCTCCAACACAGAGTTAGCAATAAGGCTCTACCATAGAGAGAGCAGTGAAGATTCAACAAATGAGTAAGTTGTTGACATTTTTGGTCTTCAAAGAGAAGCTTGGATTGGTGGATGTCACCCTTCTGGGAAGGGGTCACAACTGATCATGAACAATGAGCTATGGGAGCTCATGGGGGCATGGAGTACTCAGTTAGAGCTATAGGGTTAGAAGATCCTTATCATTATTTTGGTAAGTTTGAATTTCCCCTAGTCAATTCTAGGATTTGGTGGAGTACATGCCCCAACATGCATCCTATCCACAAGTTGGGTTTGTTGGGATTACCAATCATATGGCCAATGAGTGAGGAGACTTAGGTTGGAAGATATTTACATATGGTAGACGTGTCTAGTAAATTAATCTCCCTAAGTCTAAGATGCATGGTGTTCAACCCCTTGATCACTAGATCAAGTTAGATGACATAGTGTTGGAAGATATTTATCATTTATGACAAATCATATCTCCCCTATTATCGAAGATATAGGGTTGGAAGATATTTACCATAGTGGTAAACCATATCTCCCCTATTATTTGGATGGATTTTCAATCAGCCAGTTGGACATGGGGTTGGAAGATCCTTGTCATTTTGACAAGTCATATCTCCCATATTGTCCTTGATATAATGTTGGAAGATCCTTGTCACTTTGTATAAGTTGTATCTCCCCTATGATGATTCTTGGAACCTCAATCTGAAAAGGGAGGTCTCAACCTGTGATGGTTTGAAGATTACCACCAACTCTGGAATGCTTAATGCAATTCCTCGAACTCTTCCAAAACTGCCAAGAAGCTGAAGTCTTCTGCTAGAGCAAGTGTCCCCAATTCTTTGAAGAGGTATCATTGACTGAAGACATGCTGAGGGGCATCTTTGTCTCTAGCTACAACTCTGAATCTTGTATGGCAGGTTGTGCCTCAAGCTCGCTTGATGTGGCTTTGAAGCTTGTAGATGACTATCATTTCCCCCCATGTCAGATACAAGGTGAGATGATGGAGAGATCTCAACTGCAAGACTTTTCAATATTCGAGAACAAATCCTATTGTATGAACGAAATATCTTCTTGGCTATTGTAGCCCATTGCCAAGAAGCGATCCATCCAAGATGAACCTTTGTTCTTGCAGGAGGTTTGTTTCTGAAGCATTTGTTTGAAGAATGATTGGTTTTATGACAGTGCTTACATGGATAAAGATCAAAACAGTGATCTTTCAGATGGCCAACTCGATCACAGTATTGGCATTTCACAATCTGTTGTTGTTGTTGTGGAAGAGGAGCAGAATCTGGAACAACTGAAGGTGAACTGTCATGAAGGAATCCAACACTCTAAAATTGAATGGGCTTTAAATAATCTGGAATATGAAAGGACACATCCTTGTCATATCCAAGACCAGTTATGTGCTTGTTATGGACAAGTTCTTCCCAAGGTTTGATGATTTGCTTAGGAAGTGCACGCAGAATTTCTGCATCTTTATGCGAAACTGCTCTTGAAATTGGCACTTGATGGGGATCAAACTCAACATCACTGACTTGATGACTCACTGGTTGTTGATAGGATCCCGTTTCAAAGTCAAATAAGGAATTGTTCTGAACAAGTTCAGAAGGATGTCTTTTTTGTTGTAACTCCTCTTGCTGTAGCTTTGTCTCAAGCTGCAAAAACTCAATATTCTCCTGTGCATTTTGCAGAGAGGTTTGAATATATGTGAGAGTGTCTTTGCTGACTTTAAGTGTGCTTTCAGCAGTAGACATGATTAGAGTTCTCAATAACTCTAATAAAGTGGTAATTTTAGCCATTTTATCAACAACTCAAACTCAACAAAAAAGGAGATTCAAAAAACTTGGATGCTTGAGCTTGCTATACAGCCTCACAATAATGACCAAGTTCATTCAACATAGAGGTTCAATGCAACACATAAGCCAAACACACAATTTCCAAAATTGATTTAGTGGCTTCCACAACTAATTCAATGATTTAGAAAAAGTGTGCATAGATAATACAGTATAGTTACACAAACAATACTAGCACTTCACCTTACTCAAAACTTATTTACCGCAGGTCGGACCAATTTCAGTTGCATTCCTTTATCTCCTTTATAACAAGCACTGACTTCAAGGCTCCAACCATCGCTCATGGCCTTCAATTCACACTGATGTAATGTCTTTTGGGGTCCGAGAAGTCTCTCCAAATTCTGATGTGAATATTTAAAAACTAGATGTGAATATTTAAAAACTAGTTGAAGGAGAGTCCACGCCTTTTCCTATGCTTCTGGTTGGCTCGGCATTGTATAGCCTTAGTTCAAACTGCTTTGCACTATCTCCTCTCTCCAAAACTCACTTTGTTTCTAGGGAAACTACCCTTCTGCAAATCACATCTGCTCTGCTATAAAAATTGTATTTTGTCGTCTCTCCCATGGATCTCTATTCTACGCGTAGTTTCCATGCATAAGTTTTTTGGACAGAATAAGGCATCTCAATATCTGTGTCGTTTGGGCTTCTACTTTACCTCTGACCAATAATGCTTACTTCCACTGGTATGTGCTTGGATTTCGAAACTCTAGTTCCTCATGTGCTTCATATTATCTGATCTTTTCCGGTCCTTGCTTTGAGAGACATCATTTATGGTCTGGACAAGAGCTCAGTCAGGGCTCTTCCAGGAGGACCAATGTACTAACCAATGGACAGAGCTTGAGAGACAGAGAAACGCATGGATAAATTGCAGATGCAAGAGAAAATGAAAACAATGTGGATATTGCGGTGAAGCGACAAAGTAGACAGGCATGGGATAATCAATAGCAACAGGCTGAAAACCAGCCTAATCCCTATAGCAGGTTCTGACCAATCCGAGTAATTTTAGATACGAGGCACACTCGCACGATGGTAAACACAACACATAACAGTCATGTTGCAGCTTCTGGCTTGCTCGCATGGTATTACAGACCTGCAACTCTGTATGCAACCAAAAAAGTGTCGTGCCACAACCTTTGGCTTGCTCACACGATATACATATCTCTCAGCTTGTACACAGTCTATCACAGCTCAAAGTGTGAGTCTCCCAAGGATTTCTAGGCCGCAGACAAGAGTGAACAGGAAAACAAGTTGTACAAGGACAGGAGCCAACATTATGTTTCAGGATTTGGAGAATGCTTTTTGTTCCTGGCGAATTTCGGTGATATTTGGTAAGCTAAGATTATTCCTATCACGCTAAGATTGTAACGCTTTCCCTAGTAAAGAAGGCAAATAGGCCAGGTTAATTATTTCTTCAAAACATCCATTTTTGCAACCGTTGTTGTCCTGTAAGTCGCACCTTCGAGTCCCAAGACCTGCCAAAATCTTTCTATGTTGAACCCCCTGAGCTTTCCCCTTATGCCTTGACAAACATGGAATATTTGCAAAGCCTGAATTTATTTTCTGAGACTTCCCCCAATTCTGAGAAATCAAGATACAAAGATTCTGCTTCGGTCCAGAAGCTCTTCAACAAGAGCCACTACTTCAGCTGCAATGGCCTCAGTGTCGACTTCGGCTTTACCACTACAAGTATGGAATCTGAGAATTTTTTTTTTTTTTGGTGAGATTGAGGATTGTGATCGAGTCCCCTAATAAATTCTTTCCCTCCAACAATGAAGAAGAAGCTTCTTGGCCTGCCGTGAACGCGTATTCCTGCCACGAATTCCGAATGTATGTGTTCAAAGTTCGTCGATGCAAGCACGGCCTTTCACATGACTGGACAGAGTGCCCGTTCACGCAGAGAAAAGGCTCGTCGTAGAGACCCTAGGATTTTTCGTGGAGATGCCTACGAATGAGTCTTCGAATATGCCAGCAGCGTAAAGTTTGACACGCAAAGAGGATCAGCTAAAGGAGAATACGTTACATCAAGAATCGACAAAGGAGAGGCAATGAATTCCTGACCATCAGTAAATTAATGGACTATTACAGACAGTGAGCAAAAATGACAATGAGCAAAATGACATAACTAACATGTGCATATCACACTATTTCAATGCTCCATCCCAGTAACGTTTAGCATGTAGAACACAATGCACATTCAACACAATTCTATGCATACATCCCACATATTATGCACAAACTTCGATCTATCCAACTTATGCAATATACATATCAAGAGCAACAACCCTTTCAATGAAGAAACAACCCATAGATAGTGCCATTGAAACCAAAGTCAAGAAGCGCACAGCTAGATAGAACATATAGGAAAGCCACAAAGCCGAGTAGCTTAGATATGGGCAGGGTAGGATATTGCCCGCTCTAATACCATGTTAGACACATACATGGCAAACACAATGTGTAAATGATAAACATGAGTGTGTATCTATTATTGGCAATGATATACATTTATAGTACATTTGTGTGACTGTTGCGTTCCACATCCCAAGGTCTCTTGGACTCTCATGGTTGTTCACATTCTACACCAACCCATAAAGGATTAGGTGTCCAACAGATGATAAGGCTGATCAAAGACATGGAAGATGACTAACCCCCTAGCCAAGTGCAATGTCCATACTGCCTTTGAGACATAGGCCTGAGTTGGCATAGATACCTCCTTGAAAGTTACATTATCTCATGCACTTGTCTGAAATAACACTAGTGAGAGTACAAGTCTATTTCCTAGTCTTTAAATATTGTTCTCTTGGTGGACAATTTTCAAATTTTTGTTTAGAAGTTCAATTTTACATTTTCGGTCCAGAAAATATCATGTTTTAGTTTCAGTCATAACTTGTAAGTAATGACAGGGAGGCAGGAGTGGGAGGGGTGCTTTATAACCTCAAAGAACAAACTGAAATAAAGTATGCTTGGGGACTGGGGAAATCCTCGAACAATCAAGTTGAAGCACTCTCACTTTGGAAAGGCCTGAAGATTAGTATCTCTAAAGGCATCATGAAATTGATCATTATCGGTGACTCAATGGTGGTAATTCAAAAGTGCGTAAGACCCTCTAGGAAGGAGCACCTTATAGACTCTGACCCCTCTCCTGTGGTCATAAGGATAATGTACCTTCTCAATAAATTAGAGGAATATAAATTTTTTCATGTTAAAAGAGAAAACAACCATATGGCAGACCTTCAAGCCAACATGGGAACGAGTTCCACGGAAATTTTAAAAATGAAATCTAGTAGAACAATTTTAAAAGAGTTAAAGAGAAGAGGTTGATGGAAGGACCAAAAACTAGTGCCTTTTCATTGGGCATATGGGATCAACTAAGGCTCCTTATTGAGAAGCTATAGGTGAAACTAAAATGATAATTAGGGTTTTCCACTACAAACCCTAAGAAATCACCCTGGTTGCTCAACAAGTTTATATTGGGACATCATTTTTTAGCTGCGATGAGTTCATGATGCTTGACCTGGAGACTTATAGGGTTTGGAATATGTTTACCCTTACAGTAAATCAATCTTCTGCACTGTCGGTTGTGGATTATTCTTCTTCTATGAGACAAGATGAGACATGATGTAGCAAATATGTACATTGAGATGAGACTTATGATACAAATGGAAATTCCTCCCAAGCTAAGAGGGAGTGTTGAAAATTGGGGTAGCTATGGGGCGAATTTCCCATAGGAACCATGTTAGAGCCTAGATTTACCTCAGGCTAAAAAGGTAAGCTTCTAGGTCCACATCAAACCACGCTCAACCTCATAGCTAGTCCTACGAGGACAGGAGAGGGCTCTCTCTGGGTCAATCTCAACAAAGGATAATCGATGGGGCTTGAGATGACTGAAATAACTATTTGCATTATGATACATATGTTGTACTTGATGGCAACCCACTCATCTGAGATGATAAATTATAGTGCAACAAAGTTATTTTCTGGTTCACGCACTTTCACGCAGAGAAAAGTTCACGCACTTTCATGCAGAGAAAAGTTCCTTTCATGCAGAGAAAAATTCACGCACTTTCACGCAGAGAAAAGTTCACACACTTTCATGCAGATAAAAGTTCCTTTCATGCAGAGAAAAGTTCCTTTCATGCAGAGAAAAGTTCACGCACTTTCATGCAGAGAAAAGCACACGCACATGGGAAATCTTATGGTTGGTTCATGGTATTAGTCCCGACAATTTTTGATCTTATGGTTTGGTCCATGGTATTGCATCCAAAAGAGTTGAACCCAAGTATTGGGTCCATGGTATTGAATTGTTATGGTTTTTGGACCGTGGTATTGTGAAAGGCCTAAGGCTATAAAAGAGGAAGGAGATCATTTGACAAGGCATCATCTGAATTATTGAATATCTGATAAAGTGCTAGATTTGGAATACTGTGATTGTGTTATGGTGTAGATCTGGATCTGAATGAAGACAGAACCTGAGTGCAAGGAGAAGGATAAGTTCTATTGATGGGTCAAAATCTTAAGGCTTGAATGATAGTATCTTTGTATGATTTTGATATGTTCTATGTGGCACTTGCTTAATCTATAAATTTGGTAATCTGGGTTAACGAATGTCTGAATGTTTGAAAGAGTGAATTATCCTTTATAGATATGTACGCAGGTTTTTAGTTCTTGAAGTAGCGTACGTCCCTTGAATTATCTTCTAGCTGCTTCTGTTCATTGCTACAGTGTTTTGGGGTCAGATTTAATATCTGGTTGTTGTGTGCTGAGAAAGTATTAACTCAGTTTATGCACAAGGAAGTTGGTTGATTGCAGATCTATTTGATACTTCATGGATCGGGATTTTAAGGATTGGAATGTTTATCATTATCTGGTTTGATAGACTAGATCTGAATTACTGACGTATGTCTTATGAATGGTATGATCTGGGTATGTCTGATGTATAGAACAAATGCAAAGTTATAAGGAAATATTTGCAAATCTGTATGTGGGTTGGCTTTGGTGAAAGCATTGATTCAGTATTGGGTAATTCAGATGCTAGTATTGATTGATTATGAGCTTCAATGATATTAATGGGTCCAGTATGAAAATTGGATGAAATGTGGCCTTTCAAATTATGATGTTGTGCTTCAGTGTATCCAGTTTGAAAATTGATGAAACATGGTACCTGGAGGAAGAAAGAGAAGGTTGTAGCCTTCGGTAGGTCAGCACCTACATACTAGTACATCAGCTAGTACAAGAGCGAAGGGGGTGGTAGCTCCCTTATAGTATCAGCTGGAAAACAAGTAAAGGTTGGAGCATTTCAACAGGTAGCAGCCTGCGTACTAGTAAATGGATCGGCTAGTACAAGAGCAAAGGGGGTTGTAGCTCCCTTCTAGGAGAGTCTGGAGAACGAGAGAAGGTTGTAGCCTTCTACAGGTAGAAGCCTGTGTACTGGTGTAAGTCTGCACCAGTACAGAACTATTGTAAAAGGCATTTCTTATTAAAGAAGATTGAGACGACTTGCAGCAGGTGGTTTTCACCCATATTGGGTTTCCACCTTACATCATGGTGTTCACGTGTGCTTCTTGTGTGTGATGATCTGTTCTATTTTACTGCTCCAGTTTACTGCTCATATGGTTAATAATGTTCTGATGCACTCATTAGAGATCAACTAACCGAATCATATGTTTACTGGATATATACTTGTTGCATCACATATGAATCTTAATATGGAAAGAGAAAAGTTATATTGATCTGATAATACTGATTCACCCCCCCCCCCTCTCAGTATTATTTCCAACAATAACAACTAATTTTAGGCTAGGTATGAAGTGCAAGGATTTGACTTGATTTTTTTGGGGGTTTTGTTGGAAAAAGGGAAAGGAAAATTTAGGTTCGGGGATGAGGCCAAATTTTTGCAGAGTTCTAGTTGGGGCAAGGTAGGCAGTAGTTTTGATGCTTTAGATAAAATGAATGGATAGAAAAGACCGCTGAGGAGCTAAAGAGGTCAAGAGGCTACAAGAATCCTCTCCAAACAGATGAATATGTAAAAGTAAACAAAGTTTAAGGCAGAGAACCATAAGCTAATGAATTCTACCTTTGTCACTCAATTTGTTTAGTTTCAGAAGCAAAGAGAAGGGAAATGGCATACATAAAACATCAATGAACTTATAATTACATGAAGAAAAACACCATCAAAACACAGAGCCACAAGGATCCCAACAAGTGCTACAAAACCCTGGTCTTTCCTTTGCCAAAAATGCAGAGATCAAATGTACAATGAAGTGCCAAGCAATCCCAAGTGTCCAACCCTGAAAATGACTGAGAAATTACATGATATAGACAAGACTAACTCCTTCCCATGCCTCTAGGGGTCGAGCTCATCATTCTAGGAGCTTTTTCAACCATATCTAAATAAGGAGCTGAAAAATAGGCAAAGAAACAACTTGCCTCTATATGAAAGGAAACTGATTCATTCATTTAATTTTCACTTTTTAGTGAATGAATCTACTAGAATAGATAAATATGTGCCAAAATCACATCATAGTCATGAAATTACATCAAGGTATATCAATAGTTACATGAAAAAGTGAAACTAGACAAAACTGGCCGAAATTCTGAGCTGGAGAGTGAAAAATAGGCCAAAACTCTCTTTGCGCCGCACCCAAAATCTCTATGCATAGCACATATTTGGAGATGATTTTTAGGCCCTTACCAAAGTCCAAATTGAGCTCATGATAGCTCGTTGGAAAGCCCTGCCTGTCTACTTTTCGACCCAAGTAAAATTTTTCAGTTTGGAGTTCAGTTTCTCTGTCAAAAATCAAATCTTCCAATACTGGTCAAAATGTGCCAAATGAGGCTACCTCAAGGCAGAGTGTTGTTGCAGTCAACTTTTGAAGATGTTACTCAACTCAAAATTGAGCTCACGATAGTGCATTGAAAATATCTTTGTGTCTAGTTATCGTTTGACTCATCAAGCAAGTAATTTGGCCAACCAAGCTAGGAGAAAAATTGATTTTTCCAAGGTCACTTTAGAGGTGCATCAATTCTCCCGAGGCAATTGTATTTTTGACATTTCCCTAAAACCATGACACCTGTGTAAAAGTGAAGGAGGTTTTTCTTCCTTGGCCTATTTTGGACAAAAAACTCTCTCAGTGTGCCCAAATTCATCTTTCCTTGCTCAGAAACATCATTGGAATAAAACCTATCCCAATGTGTGGAACAAGGGATTTGTCGAAATGAAGTGAAATGAAGGGGATAAGGTGCTTCTAAATTATTTATAAAATTTTGGGAAGTAGGGAGATATGTTAGGAAGTAGGGGAAAGTGGAATTTTAGAGATTTAGTGAGGGGAAGGGGTCCAAAAGGGCAAGACACAGGCCCAACCTAGAAAATTGCCAAGTTGTAGCAAGAAACTAGGGTTTGTGAAAAAATGAGGAATTTGGGGGATCTCAGTGATGGGAAGTGTTTGATAAGGTACATTAAGGATAGGGGAAGGTGTATGAACATTAGGATACAATTTTTTTTGATAATTTGACCATCCAAGAGAAATTACCTTCAAAACCCTAGGAGAGGGAAATGAACTTTACCTAGGCGCAACTGAAGCATGAACAAGGTGTAAAATGACCCATTGGAACCTAACATGATGATGCCAATCCTCTGAATGATGGTACACTAAGCTGAATGGTGATATGAAGCTCTTGGGACAACAATTAGGGTTTGGGGATTTATGGTTAGGATTTGGGGAAAATCGGAACTTGGGATAGGGGATTAGTGGATTTAGGGGGTAGGGGAACTTAGGAAATAAGGAAATCAATGGAAAAATGGGGTAAGGGAATAAACTTGGTGGAAAAATAGTGAATCAAAACCCTAGGCAGCAACTTTGTTTGAGGAATTTAAAATGGTAGGGTTTGATCTCTCTAAAAACTTACCATGAAACACACACCATCAAACAATCATCAAACTTGGACAAAGAGCAATGACAAAGGGTCAACCTACTTGGAATAGTGCGAATCCATGCATTTTGGGTGATTGGAGGGAGTTCTAGAAGTTTTCAGGCTATCTGGATGTGTGCGCCATGCATCCAACCCAATGCACTGCGCCCAGTGTATGCGCCGCGCCCGTTCTTTTTTAAACTGTAAACTAAGGCCCAATGCGCCGCGCCTGGTGAGTGCGCCACATAGGTCAACTTGGAGAAATTTTCACCCAAAACTCCCACAACCACTTTTCTTTGTTTTCTCTTTGCTCTCTTGCGTGTATATGAAATAACTATTGAAGCACAAGAATATCTCCTAAGGCATGGACTTTGATTCTTCATTTGGCAAACCCACTTTTGTAATGTTGCATACTTTGGCACTTACACATAACTCTAATTTTGCTTCCATTTTGACTTTTTACTAAATGATGAAACTCTGTCTATTTTTGCAGGGATGATTGGCATGTAATTTCGATAAAGGATGACTAGGGCTGTGCCTGAAGTACCTCATGATTGAAAAACTTTAAGAATTACATATTTATTACAAACCATAAATTTGATGATTTCTTCTTCAAAACAGAGTTTTGAAGAAGAATCATGATCAACCATATTGACGATGAAATTTTGCAATGAAAACTGATTTCGAACCTCCCTCACGTGCCTATGGACATTATTAGACTTTTTGAAGACGAAACCCTATACCTAATGACTAAAATGACCCTTTTGCTGACCAAGAGGCCAAATAGGAATGTGAATGAATTTAAAATTGATTTTGATGGATAGACATGGACCAGCAGATACATGACATGAGGGAGATGAGTGACAAGACCGTTTTGTCAGTAAATTGATGCTCCTAATGGAATGTAAATGACTGGACTGAATGAGACACCTAAAAATGAAATGCAACAAAAGAGATTTTGATTGCTGACAGAGGGATGAAAAGAACGACTCTAACAAACCCAACTACCCAAAGGGAAGCCCATCTTTCCCCAAAGGAAAAATTAAATTGGATAAAATAATTATTATTGTTGATAAGTTTGGTACTCCTTGTAGGAATTTACAGGGTAAGTTCCTCAGACAGAACACCAAAAGGACACCGCTCACAAACAGATCACAGATCAATACACCAGTATTTTGACGTGGTTAAAACCCTCAGAGAGGGAAACAGTCCACAGCCTGGACCAACGTGGCTACTACAGGCAATTTATTAATAAAAGAATGAAAATTTACATAAGCTTCTCTCATGCACGGTGAACCTACAAATGACCCTCCATGCGCTTTAAATAGAATTCATGGACCAATCGGGTGTCAAGCCACGGATCAAGTGTCGGTAATACCGAGGAGAGAATGAACCGTCGGATCACTACATATCGTGACCGTCGGATTGTAAGTTACAAATGTACATAGTAAAGAACACACTTTACCTAACTCTATACTAGACCAAGTTATACTTAACTATTCCTATGGTCGGAATATCCTAACATCCCCCCTTAAGAACAACTTGGGATAGGATTGAAGGATTTACAAATATGACACAATAGGAGAAGGAAGGAGGCACTAAAGCCTATCCCCCCTTAGTGACAACTTCCTGAAGTCCAGGCATATATCGAAGTTTAGTGAACTTCGCCTCTGTGAGAGCCTTTGTGAAGATGTCTGCAACCTGATCATCTGTTGAACAATATTGCACTTCAAGAACATGGTCATGAATGAGCTTTCTGATGAAGTGCATGTGAAGTTCAATGTTTTTGCTGCGCTGATGCTGAACTGGATCTTTGCAAAGCTGAATGGCACTTTGATTATCACACCAAAGTGTAGTCGGATGCTGCTGCTCAAAGCCCAATTCTGATAGGATCTGACGAAGCCACAAGGCTTCCTTACTAGCTTCCACGGCACCACGATACTCTGCTTCTGCTGACGAAAGAGAAATGGCAGCCTTTTTCTTACAAGCCCATGTAATAGGTCCTGAACCAAGAGTGAAGACATAACCGACAGTAGACTTCCGATCATCAGGGTCACCAGCCCAATCAGAATCAGTGAAACCAACTAATAGAGGAGCCGCTTTGGCACTGTAATCAATCCCAAACTGTACTATACCTCGAACATAACGAAGTATTCTTTTAGCTGCTTTCCAATGACTTTCACGGGGGTTTTGCATAAAACGAACAACAAGGCCAACAACAAAGGAAAGGTCAGGACGAGTATGGGTTAAATACAAGAGTTTTCCCACAAGTTGACGGTATAAGGTAGCATCAACTTCAGGAGAAGTACAAGAGACTGAAAGTTTGACTCCAGACTGAAAGGGAGAAGGAGCTGGCTTACAATCTTCCATGTGAAAATGACGAAGAATATCACAAGCATACTTGGACTGGGAAAGGGAAATACCCTCCTTGGATTGCAAGACTTGAAGACCGAGAAAATAGTGTAAGTGTCCTAAGTCTGTCATTTCAAATTTCTTTTTAAGGCTGGACTTCACATGGTTTATAAGGTTGGGATCACTACCAGTAAGAATAAGATCATCAACATAAAGAACAAGGATGATAAGAGAGTTGCCCACTTTCTTGGTGTAGACAGTATTGTCAGAATAACACTTAGAAAAGCCAGATTCTAAAAGAAAGCTATCCATTTTGGCATACCAAGCCCGAGGAGCTTGCTTGAGACCATAAAGAGATTTCTTAAGTCGACATACAAGGCTGGAGTCTGTTTGGATGAAGCCAATGGGTTGTTCCATATAGATTTCTTCATGCAAGTCCCCATGCAAGAAGGGAGATTTAACATCCATCTGATGGACTTCCCATTTTAAAGAGGCAGCAAGGGAAAGAACAAGGCGGATAGAGTTCATTTTGGCAACAGGGGAGAAGGTTTCAGTGTAGTCAATGCCTTCAACCTGTGAAAAGCCCTTAGCAACAAGACCAGCTTTATGTTTATCAACTTTCCCATCTGGTCCATACTTGGTTCTGTAAACCCATTTACATCTAACAAGTTTGCGTCCCTTTGGTAGAGGAACAAGATCCCATGTATCATTTGCCAACAATGAATGATATTCTTCATTCATAGCTGCTTCCCAATGTGGATGGCCTGAAGCTTCTGCAAAAGTGTCAGGATCATGATTTACTGGAGCTTGAGCCAGTAAAGAAGAGGCTCTTTCAAACTGAGAATGTGTACGTCACTGATCTGTAGGATCACCTGCTGCATCCCAAGTAGTACGGACCCATCTTGGAAGTTGAGGATCCTGAGAAGGTGGTGGAGGATTATCATCCTCACTTTGATCATCTGAAGAAGAAATGTTTTCAAAAGTAGAAGAGATAGGAAGAGGTGGCACATCCGCCGGACTAGGCTCGCAGGCCGATTTATTTTCATCAAATTTTACATCTCTTCTAATGATAACATTTTTGGACTTAAATGGAATAAGTCTATAACCTTTTACATCTTCAGAATATCCAACAAAAGTACATTTCTCACTCTTAGGTTCTAAAGCTTTATGCTTTTCATCTGGAATATGGGCCCATGCTTCACTTCCAAAAATACAAAAGTGACTAACATCTGGTTTAATGGAACTCCAAGCTTCTTCTGGAGTGATATTTGTCATGCGGAAAGAGTTATTTTTGCAGACAAAGCTAAACTCCCTAGGAGTCTAAGACTCTCTAGTGACAAACAAACCAAACAAGAGCAATCCTTCTCTAAACACACATTATTCTATGAGAGATCAAGTGTTTTCCGATCTTACCTTAGGTCCAACGCTTGTTGTAGCAGTCCAGCCCTGCTGATCCAGATGAGCTCCTCCTTCACTTTAAGACCTGCATACACTAACAAAGCAAACGATTACATAACACCTGAATATTTCATAAAACAAAGCATATTCATCACATAGACCAAGGAGTACATGAAATAATTCATTAACAACAAATCATTGAGAAGAATGGACTTATTTGTATTAAGGAAACAAAAAGGGAACCATTACAACCTGAGCCTTGGTGTTGTGCAAGCTCCTCCCAGGGTCCAACAAGAGATTTCCTCTACTTTGACAAGCTCACCCACTCCCAATATGGCAACAAGGAAGGATAGTGATCTCTCCTAACAAGTCAACAATGGAAGTCCTAATTC
>APFE031011812.1:0-17992 GCA_000404065.3 Pinus taeda | reverse complement strand
ATTTCCAAACATGTGATGAGCTTCACCACATCACATCTCTCCAATGTGTCCTCCGCCCCCACATTTCTGCACCATATATGGTACGCCTGGGCAAGAAAATCCTCAAGACTATCAAACCAATTGGACACTGAAATGGAGTTCCTTTGCCCTTCGGCATCAGTCAAAAGACTTTTAATGTAGATAATATGATCGCAAAAGAATTCAAAATCCTCTATGAAATTAACAATGAGTGACACCTCTTGGAAAATCCTCTGTGAAATTAACAATGAGCTATACCTCTTGGAAGAGTTTGTGAGCCAAAGTGAGCACACTAACACCAACTTCTCCTGCCATGTTTACTACTGTTCCCCGCCCAAGGCAGGGACTAGATGCCAAGCAGCCTCCTTGTTCCATACATAAAAGATGGAGATGGAGATGAACAAATCTCACCTCTTACTATCAATGATGGCAGCCTGGTAACAATGCAATGCGTTGTGCAGATAGAGTGGACTTTGCCTTTTACAATAATTATAATGATTTATTGTTAATCATTTCTTCACAGTGAGGAATTATACTCGGTGTTCCAATTGCATTTTTTAAAGCAAGACAAACTACAGAGTTTAGAAGCTTTTTTGGACAGATTCAATATCCAAATGGGACTTCGATATTCCAAATTTCAGGGGAACGATTTATAATTATAGGCAAAATTTATTCAAATTGAATTAGTATAGGATGTTGTTTGTCATACTGGATGAAACTAGCACGATTCGGGGTCACTTACATTTTAGGTTTTTATCCCCTTACAATAGGGAAATGGTGATGTACAGTGATAACAGTTCTACTAAAGTAAAGAGAGAAGTTTCATTGAAAATGTTTTCGAAGTTCAATGGAAAACTCCGCAAGAAAATTTTCTTCACTTTGCATTCTCAATATGACATTGTTGTACTGTGTAAATCATCAATATTACTTCTGAAAGCAAGAAAATTTTCAATCACTTTGCATTCTCAATATGACATTGCGTTCATTGTACTGTGCAAATCATCAATATAACTTCTAAAAGTCCCGAAATTATAAAAATATAAGCAAATAGTTGCTTTTACTATTTAGATAAAAGAGAGCAGTTTATGTGTTATGTGTTATACCATGAGCAGAGGCCTCCATGTTTGTAATCCACAAGGAGATATTTTGTTCACATTCCAAGAAATTCAACTATTTGCATATAGCCTTTTTCATGATCTTTTTTTTCTGCGGTCACTGAGTGGTGGCTACATCCACGGAAATATTTGAGCTTGATGAAGGGTATCAAGCATATTTTGTTCACATACGTCCACGGAAATATGTGAGCTTGATCAAGGGTATCAAGCATTTTTTGTTCACATTCCAAGAAATTCAACTATTCACATATAGTCTCTTTCATGATCTTTTTTTAGTCTCTTTTGGTAGCTACGTCCACAAAAATATCTGAGCTTGATCAAGGGATATATGAGCTTGATCAAGGGTATCAAGCATAACAATATCTTAGCTTGATCAAGGGATATCTGAGCTTGAAGGGTATCAAGCATATTTTATTCACTATTCGCATATAGTCTCTTTCATGATATTTTTTTTTTGTCACTACATCCACAGAAATATCTGAGCTTGATATCAAGCATCTTGATCAAGGGTATCAAGCATATTTTGTTCACATTCCAAGAAATTCAACTATTCGCATATAGTCTCTTTCATGATCTTTTTTTAGTCTCTTTTGGTCGCTGCGTCCACGGAAATATCTGAGCTTGATAAAGGGTATCAAGCATAACAATATGATCTTTTTTTAGTCTCTTTTGGTCGCTGCGTCCACGGAAATATCTGAGCTTGATAAAGGGTATCAAGCATAACAATATCTTAGCTTGATCAAGGGTATCAAGCATATTTTGTTCACTATTCATATAGTCTCTTTCATGATCTTTTTTTAGTCTCTTTCATGATCCTTTTTTTTGGTCGCTACATCCACAAATATCTTAGCTTGATATCAAGCATATTTTGTTCACATACGTCCACCGAAATATGTGAGCTTGATCAAGGGTATGAAGCATATTTTGTTCACATTCCAAGAAAATATTTTGTTCATATATGAGCTTGATCAAGGGTATCAAGCATAACAATATCTTAGCTTGATCAAGGGATATCTGAGCTTGATCAAGGGTTTCAAGCATATTTTGCTCACTATTCGCATATAGTCTCTTTCATGATCTTTTTTTAGTCTCTTTCATGATCCTTTTTTTTTGTCGCTACATCCACAAAAATATCTTAGCTTGATATCAAACATATTTTGTTCACATAAGTCCACCGAAATATCTAAGCTTGATGAAGGGTATGAAGCAAATTTTGTTCACATTCCAAGAAAATATTTTGTTCACATACGTCCACAGAAGTATCTGACCTAACAAAATTCCAAGAAATTCAACTAGGGTATGAAGCATATTTTGTTCACATTCCAAGAAATTCAACTATTCTCATATAGTCTCTTTCATGATTTTTTATCAAGGGTATGAAGCATGTTTTGTTCACATTCCAAGAAAATATTTTGTTCATATCTGAGCTTGATCAGGGTTTCAAGCATATTTTGTTCACTATTCGCATATAGTCTCTTTCTTGATCTTTTTTTAGTCTCTTTCATGATCCTTTTTTTTTGTCGCTACATCCACAAAAATATTTTAGCTTGATATCAAGCATATTTTGTTCACATATGTCCACCGAAATATCTGAGCTTGATGAAGGGTATGAAGCAAATTTTGTTCACATTCCAAGAAAATATTTTGTTCACATACGTCCACAGAAGTATCTGAGCTAACAAAATTCCAAGAAATTCAACTAGGGTATGAAGCATATTTTGTTCACATTCCAAGAAATTCAACTATTCGCATATAGTCCCTTTCAAGAATTTTTTTTTCAGCGGTAACAACATTCCAAGAAATTCAACTAGGGTGAAGCATATTTTGTTCACATTCCAAGAAATTCAACTATTCGCATATAATCTCTTTCATGATTTTTTTCAGTGGTCACTGAGTGGTGGTTGCTACGGCCATATCTGAGCTAACAAAATTCCAAGAAATTCAAAGGGTATGAAGCAAATTTCGTTCACATTCCAAGAAAATATTTTGTTCACATACGTCCACAGAAATATCTGAGCTAACAAAATTCCAAGAAATTCAACTAGGGTATGAAGCATATTTTGTTCACATTCCAAGAAATTCAACTATTCGCATATAGTCCCTTTCAAGAATTTTTTTTTCAGCGGTAACAACATTCCAAGAAATTCAACTAGGGTGAAGCATATTTTGTTCACATTCCAAGAAATTCAACTATTCGCATATAATCTCTTTCATGATTTTTTTCAGTGGTCACTGAGTGGTGGTTGCTACGGCCATATCTGAGCTAACAACATTCCAAGAAATTCAACTAGGGTATGAAGCATATTTTGTTCACATTCCAAGAAATTCAATTATCCGCATATAGTCTCTTTCATGATTTTTTCCAGTGGTCATTGAGTGGTTGCTACGGCCAATAGCTATTGGCATATAGTCTCTGTCTCTTTCATGATTTTTTCCAGTGGTCATTGAGTGGTTGCTACGGCCAATAGCTATTGGCATATAGTCTCTTTCAAGATTTTTTTTCAGCGGTAACAACATTCCAAGAAATTCAACTAGGGTATGAAGCATATTTTGTTCACATTCCAAGAAATTCAACTATCCGCATATAGTCTCTTTCATGATTTTTTTCAGTGGTCATTGAGTGGTTGCTATGGCCAATAGCTAGGCCTAACCCCAAAGGCTTCAGAGAGAATTGACCCTGTGACCTCTCCAATTGTAAGGCACTTATTTAACCAGTTGAGCTAACCCTTAGGGCTTTCTTTTTCATGATCCTTACATTAACCCGAAACAAAATGAAAAACAAAAACAAAATATTTTTATCTGACATCCTTCAACAAATATAACTATATATATAAAAGTAGTATCAATGTTTTAAACATTGTTACCAGAGAATGCCTAGCAAATATTACATTAGACATTTCACATATTTTTGAAATAGAGAAATTGCAATCCTCTGTATAAGTGCATTGGCATAAGACTCATGAAATTTGTAGTGACAATGTTTTCGGAATTTGTTGCATGTGGTCCAACAAATTTTTCAAGGACGTTGGAGATAGTTCAAACTTCAAAGTAACCGCAACTTGATATCACGGTAGTGGAAGATCATGAGTAATAGTGTGGTTGAATAAGAAACACTTTTGTTTTTCTCTATCATAAAGTTTACGATATCAGTTTGTTCCGTGTAACTAGGTTTTTCTGTGTTAATTTATACTTTTATCATAGTAGTGGTAATATATATATTAAAGGGGTGAATGAAGGGGTGAAAATGGTAGTGTTTTTTAAATGCAGATTTATATTTTAAAAATAAGTAACATAAATGATGAATTTAAATATTATAATTAAATTAGAATAAATTTTTTTTTTTTAATTTATTTTATATAAAATTTAATTTTTATTGAAAAATTTTATAAATTTAATTAATTTTTTTTGTTATTGATTAAATGAATTTTTTTAATTAATATCTACTTATATTTTCTACATAATGATTTTTAGTTTAATTGTTTTCAAAATATATCTTTATTTGTGCAATAATTTTTGCTATTTTATCATTTATATATTTATTTATTTTTATTTTTTTATTTTAATGATTTTTTTTTTACTTGTTTTTTTGTTTATTATTATTATTTACGTCGTAAGGCGTTCCCTCTGAGATAAACTTTCCTGTGGTCTGTGCTGTCATCGTTATTGTCCTTCTGATTTGATGTTAGACAATTCGAATAATTGCTACCGTTGGATCAAATATCTGGTTTTCATAACTAATAACTTTTCAAACTACCCAACTCTTGCCATACTCAACCATACTCAAGGAACCATTGTTTCTCTCACATCTTCGGCAACTGCAGAAACATGTCAGAGATCGAGGTGAAGGTGGAGCGTTATGGCCGTGGAGCGTTATGAGCGTTAATGGGGGCTTTAAATTTCCGCTGCTAGAATTGTGTTTTGGACTGGTTTCTTGTTTAAGCATTGGGGTTTCTGTTGTTTTTGGGAAAATTCTGGCTGAAATTGAAGAATTCTGGAGGTATCGGCAGGGGAGAAATTGCCTACATAATAAGCAATTGAAATTTCAAGTTTCTCGCTCGCTTTAAAGGATCATCAGGGTATACAATGTACATCCTCTGTTTAGTGCCGCATCTTGTTGTGACTGAAGCATCCTTCTGGCTTCTGCATTTTCTCTATGTGGCAAGGGTATACAATGTACGTCCTCTGTTCAGTGCTGCATCTTTCTGGCTTCCGCCTTTTCTCTATCTCCTTGTCGCGGTTTCCTCCTCTCTGCACCCATTGTCATCTGAGAAACTCCGATTAATACGGCAGAGTTAAGGTTTCTTACTTCTAAGTTCTTTCCAGTGATTTTCACATGGCTCTCTGACATGTGGGTTATGGATCTTTGATCCGAGCTTTGCACTTCAAAGGTATAAATGCTTCGATGCCAAAATTATCTGTTTTAACCAAGGTGAAGAAAATTGTCTCAAAATGGTTTCAATATATTTTAAAAATGAAGACAGTGCCCCAATCTGAATGGTATTTCCATTTATAATGGAATAATTGTGGGAAAAACGGTGTGCTCTCTTGGGGAAATACTGTGACATTTATCTGTGGCTGTGTCATTACAAGCCATTGTATCCAGCAATATCTGAGCCAAAAACTCTTCTAAAACAGTAACAAAACCCATGCATGAACAGTAAAAACGTAACAGCAAAATAAACAGATCCAGTCTATAATTAAGCACAGGATTATAAGTGGAGAAAACCCTGGGGTAGTTAAATACTCCAGGACTATTAACTACTAATCGGAGAAGAATGATTTACAAAGAAATTCTCTTTTTGCACTATAATGTTGGCGGCAGGAGTTTACAATGTATATCCTATGTTCAAAGCTGTGTCTTGCTGTGACTGAATATTTTTCTGGTTTTTGCCTTTACTCCCTCTTGTCTCCTCATCCAACGTTGCCAGCGAAACTCTATTAAACACTGGTGAGTTAATTTTGGCCCCTCCACAGTTATTTTCACATGGTCATCCGACCTGTGGCTAATAGATCTCGGTTCCCGTCTTCACATTTCCATGATGCAAATGCTTTGATACCAAAATCATGTCTTAATCTCTAATCTGTGGGTCATGGATCTCTGTTCTGAGCTTGGCACTCCCAGGATGCAACTGCTTTGATTCCGAAACTATATGTTTTAACACATGTCCTATGTCCTATGGGTTATGGATCTCTGCTTTTGGCTTTGCATTTCCAGGATGCAAATGCTTTGATACCAAAACTATTTAACTATGGGTCATGGATCTCTGCTTCCGGCTTTGCATTTCCATGATGCAAATTCTTTGATACCAAAACTATTTAACTAGTGAGAAAGAAATTTTTCTCCAATGGTTTTAGCATATTTTAGAAATCAACGCATTGCTCCGTATTGAATCCTAACTGTAGGCAAGATGGTGTGTTTTCCTCGAAAAATGTTGTGGCATTTATGTGTGCCACTAAAGGCTCCCATAACTGATAATATCTGCGCAAATAATTCTTCTACAGCCTCAAAAAGCGTTGTGCATGAATAGTTTAAAGTGAACAACAAACTACATGAATCCACAGCATATATTAAGCACGGGATTATACTAGAGAAGCCCTAGGGCGTCTGGATAAAAAAATTTGAAGACTATATTAATCGAGAAAGGAATGCATTATAGAATTTGGTAGCAAAGAAATATACAATCTTCTTACACGGTGATGTTGGCAGTAAGTGTTTACTAAAGTTCTAGAAAACATTCTTGCTCAAGAAACATGATTTATTTTCACATTAGATTTTGAAAATACACAAAATTCACTAATGCTATGATGATAAAACAATAGTTCCAGTATCTGCTGCAATTCATTACATATGTTTCAGTTGATCTTTCCATTGAACTTGTTCTTATAAATGTGGTTGACAAGTTCCATAACATCAGTCCCACAACTTTGGAAATTTCTATTTTCAGGTCACCAACGCTTCGACGCCTTTACTTCTGCCAGTGTAAATGAGACCTTGATTCTTAGCCTTTACTTCTGCCAGTGTAAATGAGACCTTAATTCTTAACCATACTGGCAAGGGCTTAAATTTTTTCTTCCTGTACAGTAATAACAATTTTTAGTTAATAAGGGTAACAAATTGTACTGTTCAGTGCTGCATCTTTCTGTCTTCTGCCTTTTCTCTATCTCCTTGTCGCGGTTTCCTCCTCCTAGATGACTTTGAAGTTTTGAGTGGTTACACTTGGCGTTTTGGTCTTCATTATGTGGACTTAAATCACTTTGAAGTTTTGAGTAGTTACACTTGGCGTTTTGGTCTTCATTATGTGGACTTCAATGACAATTTGAAGCGTTATCCCAAACTATCTGCTCATTGGTACAAGAGTTTTCTGTAGAGGCGGGAAAGCATTGGTACAAGAGTTTTCTGTAGAGGCGGGAAAGCAGGGAATCAATACTTGAATCTCAAATTCTACTCAACACTTACACTCTTATGAACGTCTCATAGAACCAAGAATTGAAACTCTATCATGTTGGAAACTCTATACATAAAGTGACTGACATTTATGTGGAACAACTTGCTCTTTTTGTCCTTCTCAAATTCTTCAAGGATCTCCTAAAGTACATAATTGTTTTATAAGCTTCCTAAGAACCTTAATATGTTCCTGGGTTGGAAAACTAAAAAGGTATTTTATTATTAAACACGGTCATTCTATGTAGGATTGAAATTTGATATCCTACCTCACAAGTTAAGAATTTTTTATGAGAAGTTATAATTTAAATACTCATTTCATCTAATGTTCAAATTTTAATTCTTTAGTTGATCTCTTAATGTACACAATTGTTCCTTCTCAAATTCTTTAGTCATCCTTTTCAAATTCTTCAATAATCCTTTATTGTATACAACTATTTTATCAAGCTTCCTAAAGCTTTAGTATATTCCTAGAATACAAAACTAAAATGATATCTTGTTCTTTAACAATTCATTTATGCATGGTTGAGAGAAAAATGCATGTTATGCTAATTGAGGAATGTTTCTTGCTTGTCGAACTTATAGTATTGAATTTAACACATTAACACTTTACAACAATGAACTAACAATATTCATGATGAAAATAGCAATATGGAAGATTTATCTGCATAATGAAGAAGGCAATATGGGAAAAGGCAATATGTGAGATTCCAATCACGTTCCAAGGCATTTTTTAAAATGTGGATGTGACAAAAAGTTGGTGTGGAAGGTGTTGTTTGTATATGGGAAATTTCTTGATCATTGTGTATAATCTTAATGTTGATAGATATGTCTACTAAGCGGTTCCAGTTAATGGGGTATTGATTTGAGCATTCAATATATTCTTATTCTTTATCAAAGTATTCTTTTATTGTATTTGTGTTCTTCAATTTATGCCTTATGGCGTTTCCTTTGCAACATCTGGTGCAAATGCTAGTTAATAATCTAAACGGTAAATTAATTCGTATATATGCACTTATTAAGAATCCATGTTTTCGTTAGTTATGCAAACAGTCGTGATTATCTATCCTATGTTCACATCTTTATTGATTTCTCTAGTGTCTAATAGATCGACATATATGATAGCAAAATTGATATCTTGGCCGTGAATTTGTTGCTACTTTAATTGAAATTTATGTGTTTACAATTTGTTTAATAAGCATTAAACATTTTATGGCTGTGGCTGTTTCCTTTTTCTCTAATGATCTGTCTTGTTTAATGAAATGCAGGAGTAGTTTACACTAAATTTTTTTACATTTGGGATTTTATTGAGAGTTAGGATGTAAAATTACTTGGTGTTATTTTTTTTCTATTTCAATTAAGAAGATTTTTTATTTTAATATAAAATAGATGAGGATTTGTTGATTTATTTATTTTATTTAAAAATTAAAGGCCCCAAAAAAAGGAATTTTTGATTTTTTTTTTTTTCAAATTTTTAAAGGGATTTAATTTTTTGAGATGATTTATAATTATATAAGCTTCATATTTTAATTAGAGAGAAAGTAAATATATAGAAAATTATTTAAAAAAAAATCCATTTTATAATAAGATATGTAATTCATTATTTTTCTCAAATAAAAATAACTAATTTTTTTATACTTAATTAATTAAGAAACTATGTGCATTATAAAACATTTTTGGTGTTTACAATAATTTTTTTGTTATATTTATAATTTTTTTTTTGTATTTATATTTATATATTTTATAAATAATTGATTTCTTTTTCAATACTAATTTCTTTTTCAATAATTATTAGAAATGAAAGTGTTCATCATTCTACACTGAATATTCTTTTTGAAACAAGAAATCTAATTACATAACTATCTTTCCTTCCGGAAAAAATGGTTTTGTAATAACAGTTTGGTTTCCTTTTTTAATTAAAGGATATAGATATATATAGATAGTGCGAAATTCTATTGAGTTAAAGAAGTCATAATTGAATTGTAAAAGTTGTAATGGGTTATTGTTTTTTATATATTTTTATCAATAATATTAGATTTATTTTACATGATTGAATAATAAAATATTTTTATATTAAATTTTATGGTATTAGAAATTTTTTTAGATATTAAATGTAAAAAATTAAATATATAATAAATATTAGTGTGAGATGTTTAATTTAATTAGTAGGTATAAAATTTATTGAGATGTACAATTTTTGTTTTAGTGAAAGAGATTTGATTTTTTTAGTAGATCATAGATTCAAGGATGAATTTAGGTTGGTTTAATTTTTCCTCTTAAATAGATCATATTCCACGTGATAGTATAGATCAATACTATATGTGAACAAGTTATTTTTATTGTAATCTTATATTTTTATTAATTTTTTTCTATTTTGATCAAATAGAAATATTTTCACATAGTGTTATTTTTATTTATATTGTATTTTCACCCAGTTAAAAAATGAATAATTTATTTTAAAAAACATTATATCAAAGAATTTTATATTATGTTTTAGAATAAAGTTATATTTTTAAGATATTATTTCATTTACAGTCCATACCTTTTTTGGTAAATTTGCTATTACATAATCTTGTTAAATTGTTTATTATATTTTATTTTATATTTAATTTCAATTTTATTTTATTTTTCTAATTTTTAATTTGTATGTAAGTTGACCAAGCCAAAATTTTAAACAAAACAAGATATTACAATAGCTCTATCATATTGGGCTAGAAAGCATAATCATTATTTTTAAACTAGGCTAAAAAAACGTATTCATTATCTTTAAATGAAAATGTTGACACTTAATCATAGGGATTGGGTGAACAACTGTAAATAGTGTAAATAAATAATAAAGAAAAAGGAGAGTCATCGGGATATGAAACTCAACAGGCAGTCCCTCATGTATATAACAATGACTCAACAGTCAGTTGCTCATGTATATGATAATGAACAACCTAAATGAATAATATAATCTCATTTGAGGAGTTACCTCCAATTGCTCATGTATATGATAATGAACAACCTAAATGAACTCCATCATGTATATAATAATGAACAACCTAAACGAATAATATAATCTCATTTGAGGAGTTACCTCCTGGCCTGACATGGTATCACAAGTAGTTCTAATTTTAGCTTTCCTCCCTTTGTAACTCACTCATGTTCTCCCTATTTTTACATAACTGTCACCTTCTTTGCATCCTGTACACCTGCACTGGTGATTTCTCTGTCTTATCCCTGCAAGGTTCTGTGCATTATTGAATTCACTAGTCTAAATGCAGTGGGAGTGCTGAAGGGTTGATTTGCTACAATAAGGCATTGCTTTTCCTACTGTCAAGACTAGAACCAGTTGTTGCATGGAATGGTCATGTGATGCCAAGAAGTGTTGTTGGAAGGGTGGCGCAACTCGATGCGTGGTGTTATGGCCAACATTGTGACTTCAACTACATTTGAGTTTATTATTCCCTAGAGCGTGGTGCTGGTAGAAGACCAAGCGACCCTCCGTTATATCAATATTTGGAGACTGTTGGAAAATGATGCATACTGCTAGTACAAATTATTTATATGCATTGAATGATTGTATTGTTGGTTTGATAGCAAAACGTTGCATATGCTAGCTTGATATCAACATGTTGTATAAGTTGATATTTCAATATGAATATTTTGTAAAGTGTGCATATAAATCCTTATTCCTCAGCTCCACTCCCATATCTTCGGTTGTCATAGAGTCGAATACTGTTAGGGTATTTTTCAAACTGGTTGCAAATTCACTGCTACAGTTCCGCAGATAAAAGTTTGAGGTATGGTGAATGTATATGGTGTGAAGCGCATTCAACTCCTTTGAAAATGGTGGTAGTATTAAAATTCATTGAGATTTTTGAATGGTGATAATAGAATGAGAATTTTGGATGTTATTTTTTTGGATATATATTATATGGTTTATATGTTGAAATCATCATATAATATATTTGTGAGTGGAGGAATATATGCTACATTAAAAGTATTAAAATAGTGAATTCTTTTCCACCTAAACAGAAATCCAAAAAGGTTGTGGGATATTTTTTTTTGAAATGCATTCACTAATATCTATTGTTGGAGTAGTTCTCTCTGGGAAAGAGAACTATCCAAAATGGTCAAGGAAAATTAAACACACTCTCATTTTTAATGAGATGTGGAAAGGAGTGTGTGTCGGAGACGAAGACAAAGAATCAAAATAACCAACCTCAGACAAGGAATTCACCATTTGGGAAAATAAGAACGACAAGGCTTATGTATTAATTGCAGCATCAGTAAATGAAGAGGCGAGTCACCATATTTTGCCATTTTCAAATGCTTTCGAAGCCTTACAAAAACTAAAGGAACTCTATGACTCACACTATTCACATGAAGTTGTTCAACTCATGATTAAATTGTTTAGCCTTCAATTACAAAATGATGATCCTCTTGTTCTTGCATCAGAAGTAAAATCTATTATGCATTATATCAAAGTCACTAATGTTGAACTAGACATTCCTCTGATAGATTTTCTCAAGTTATTTTATCCCACTTACTCGAATTATCTTGAGTCATTGCAAGCAAATGGAAACCTCAAAGATATTATCTTTGACTCCCTTGTGAAAAAAAAAATAGAAAGAGAGAAATATTTTGGCAAGAAGACAACTCCTCAGTCTGCTGAAGAGGTTATGTGTCTTGCACATAGAGAAAATAATATTGCTCAAGATTATTCCAGAGGAAGAGGTGGTTGAAGAGGAAGAGGAAGAAGAAATTTCAGAGGCAAGGGGGGCAGACACCCTCAAGGAGAAAAGTCAGATTTACATTGCATACATTGCAAAAGAGATGGATCACATGATGCATCCACATGAAAGTTGCCTTGGTACAGAATTGAGCACGGAAGAAACCAACCGAAAGGTAAAACTAATGACAAAGAGAAAGGTAAATCACTTGAATCTGCTCACTATGTTGTGGCATGCTGTATTATTGGAGTAAATGAAAACTTACTTAATGCTTCACTTACTTCTTGGAAAAATGTTTGGTTGCTTGATTCAGGAGCAACTTGCCACATGACTTTCAGAAAAGATTTTTTTGAAGAATTTATTGACAATGTTGATGGAGAAGTATACTTTGCCAAATCAAAACTCAAGCCATCAGGGCTTGGCACAATTAGGCTTAAATTTTCTGGTCCTCAAAACTTTCTTCTTCATCATGTTTTATATCTCCCACAGCTCAGGAGAAACTTGTTGTCCTTGGTCCACATCCACCAACAAGGACACTCCATTCACATGTTTGATGGCAAGGTTGAGGTAAGAAAAGCATCATACCACTCACTTGTCATGACAGGGATAGAAGAAGAAAGGCTTCTTAAGCTACATGGTACCTCTGCTCATGCACAAAATTTCTCATAGAATTCTCGTTATGATGAAGGTACATTTCCATCAAGTTTATTATGGCATACTAGATTTGGACACTTGAACTATGACAACCTCCGCTTGTTGAAGAAAAATGGTGTTACTAGTTTGCCTACAATTCCTAGGAAACTTAAACAATGTGATGCTTGAATTATAGGAAAGCATAGCAAACATTCTTTTCATGATTCACATTCCAGAGCACATCGAAAACTTGAACTCATTCATTCAGATTTATGTGGTCCTGTAATGTCTCCATTTGATTTTTTTTTTTTACATGGTTATACCAATGTATGAACTGATTCTTATGA
This sequence comes from Pinus taeda, assembly GCA_000404065.3. Lineage (NCBI taxonomy): Eukaryota > Viridiplantae > Streptophyta > Pinopsida > Pinales > Pinaceae > Pinus > Pinus taeda. Next base: position 4,719 of record APFE031011812.1, on the reverse strand, counting down.
CACGTAGGCATTATACTGCTCTGGCCTCCCCTAACATTTATCTGTCAATAACTTCATTACTTTCCAGCAATAGTAAAAGAGTCCGGTCCTGTTCCAATAATTTTCTCTATAGTATGGATGCACTCAGTGAGCAAGTTTAGCAACACGTCCATACAACACCAAGAACTAGACAGTTATTTCAAGACCATACAACAACAGTATGGCAGCAATTTCCCTCTTTCCTCCACACCACAATGTGTGAGGGAAACACAATTATGTAGGAGAGTAGAGAGAACATGCATGTATATTTCTAGTTTTTCCACCTTCAGTTATTTGTGGTTTACTTCCATTCTAGAATTAATAATTTCCAGTTTACTTTACTTCAGTTATATTTTAGAATGCATGTATGAGTTATCCTTAGAGAGGGTGCAGATCCCTAGATTTCCTAAGGTCCTTGCATGGGAAATAATCTAGTTTAGGTGGAGAGTGCAGTTCTTAAGGGGGCACATGATTGCATGCTCTGCTTCACCTTCCAGTTGAGGGGTGCACTTACTTGGCACAATTATCCATACAACTAAGGCACACTAGGTGATTGTACTGGAGTTAGGGTTTGATTGAGAACTCAAAATATTCATGCATGTGACCAAATTCATTGTATATTCATTGATATTTATATTATATAAATGAGATGGAGGGCACACAATTGTATTGATTGGACAATTTTGTTTTTGAGCTATTGTCTTTTATTTTATTCTTTCCATATTTGATAGAAAGACATGATTAAAATTCATATTTATTTTTATATGTTTCCATCTTTCAAATTTACCTAGTGTTTTTAGAATTATTCCTCAAGTGAAATTTTTTCTTATAATAGTCTAAAAAACAATATAATTTTCAGCAAATTGTTTATGTATGTTCTGGTTAACCATTTTTTTGCTCATTTGTGATTTTGCACTTGACTGGTTTAGTTCTAAGCCTAATACTGATAACTATGATATATATAGTATACCTAACATTTTGACACAATAACCCAATTTTGAATTTCCATCACAAAACCATATTGCACACCTTTAGAGTTCACATTATTTTACTTTCCTCAAGTGGAAAGGTGTATTATATGCTTATGGAGATTTGATTCGAGAACCAAATGCATGAACAAGCGTAATGTATTATCAAATAATAATAAAAGAAATAAGAAACTAGGAAACTAGATAGCCTTTATTTTAAAAATCTAAAATAAGATCGCCTATATAATGGGAGGTAAGCTTACCTTTGGCCTAAGGATGAACTAGTATAATTTCTACCAGGATTGTAGTCCAACTAATTTGTGAGCAAAAGTACAAAAAGTTCATGGAAATTGCCCAACTCCTTAGCAATCTCATAAGTGAGGGAGTTCCTTAAAACATCTAATGTTTCAAGCATGGAATTTTTTCCAATCCTTGGTGGGATAACTCCATCTAAAATATTTGTAAACAATGGAATAGAACAAAGTCTAGAACAATTCACTAGTTGCACAAGAATTTCACCAGTCAACAAGTTTCTCCATAGATTGAAATACTCCAGAGGGATTGTCACGTTCTTAGTAGATCTACTTCTATTGCTCCAGAGGGTTGATTGAAAGATAAAGATAAGAATTTTAGCTCTAGAAGATCCCCAATACTTGGGGGAATTGACCCATTTAACATGTTTCTTGCCATATTTAATAATTTTAATTTGTGACATCTACCAAGATGCATAGGAATGCTTCCAATGAGGAAATTATAGCCAAGGTTGAGCACGTGTAAGATACTCAATTCCTTTAATTCCAACATAATTTGGCTAGTAACGAAATGTCTTGAAGTTCAATTGTTTCCAGAGCCCTTAGTTTTGTGGTCTCTCTTGTAATCTCTCTAGATATTGAATTATTAGGCAATGATAAAATGTGCAACTCTAACAAATTTTCAACAAACAAATACAATTTACTTGTAATCCTGCCGACCACCTGATTCCAGTACCTAGTAGAAACAATCAGAATACTTTGTTTTTTTACCACAAACTAATGAAGCAGAAGACAGGGCGGATAGAGGAATCGATTCTGTCAAAATCCTAGCTCCTGAACAATTTTCTTAAACTTATATTCGAGATGTGGAAAAGTGAAAAATCCTAGAGCATGGTTCCAAAGGGTTTTTATTCCCATCCCTTGATTTAAACATGGCAGAGGAAAATCCCCTACTTGGAAATCCAAGCCACTGCTAATGTTGAGGCTTGCAACTCTTCTCAATCCATCACATGTAACCGCACTCCATGAGTGAGGATAACTGTGCCCATCTTCTCGAACATAACTTCAAATAGAAATATATTTCTCATAGTGCATAGAAATATAAAAATAGCTTGTCTATCATTATAACACATCCAATACAAACTAGTGGATAACAACACTTTCATGAACTCCCTTAGATACCCAAAAAAATCACAACACCAAGAATACATTTGGAAAACAAACAGAAAGACCTTGTTCCTCCTTTGTATGGAACATATATTTCATCTGAGAGTTATTTGTATAGTGGATTCTTCATCATTGTTCTTTGGAAATTTTCTTCATTTGAGAGGAAGAGGTATTGAGAGTCATGTTGGGCTCATGGAGGAAAATAAGTAGGATAGATTCATGCACATAGGCACATTCAAAATAAGATCCACTTTGTCATTTGTAGAGTAAGACCCTTCAAACCCCATTATGTTATTATTTCTCTTATTGGAGCTAGTTGGGCGGTTGCAAAGTCTCTCGAAACCCTTGAATGCGAGTTTTCCAAAATCATTCCTCGATGGGATTTTAGAAATGCTCTTGGGACTTGTGCTTTGAACCTAAGGCCTATAGATCCTCACTTTCATGTCTTTATTATTCATCTATCGTGTTATCAAGCGTTTGATATTAATCCTTGAGGGCATGTAGAGAATCAAATATAAAAACAATTCGTTCAAATGAAGATCTAGATATTGGACCAAAAATCGAGTCGAAGCGTAGCCAATGACCAAGTCACAATGTGGTAAGTACCATTACAACAGGATAAATGTTTTAATCATTGTATATAGTAGGTTCATGAGAGATTTCGCATTCTTGGAAGGATTAGGAGTAGGGATCAATGTTGAGGATTTCTTGAGGTTGAGTAGCTTCTTCCACCAGCTAGGTGAAAACTTGGTTGCATTTGGAGATGGATCCTTGGCAATGAAATTGGAGTCCATTGGAATTGAACTTAGAGCTATTGTAGAGGGAGTGATTCGATCAGAATACTTGATATGTTAACCTATAGGATAATTGTAATCTTATTTCCACATGAATTTGAGTTATCTTTCTCTCTCATGAAATCCCAAGAAATCCATCCTATCACCACAAAATGATCTTTTCTTTCTCATTTCTTCCACTGTCCAAAAATTGGATTGTGGCCATAAGGTCCTCTGAATGCAATAGAAAAAAACAGCTTTAGTTAAATCTCATCAGGATTATAAGAATGACTCAAAATTTTGAGTTGTAGAAATAAATATCTCAATTAACAATCCTCCTCCCCTTCATTTTCTTGCAAGGGAATGAGAATATATAGATCTAGAAGAAAGAGTCCTCTAAATGTATCACTTTTGAGTACTCCAAACAATAAACATATGGCATGTTGGAGTGAACCAGGGTATTATAGCTTAGAGCTTGTAGACATATTTTAAGAGCATCCCCATACACCATCCAATTTGCAATAAGTTGTTGAAACTTGAAACAATATACAGGGCAGGTGGTAATATGGTGTCAACAGAACATAGGGTGATTTCTAATAAGTTCTTGAAAAATGATGGAAGTTTGGCAAGGAATCTCTGGTTAAAGAATTCCTTCAGCATAATAAACTGAATATAAATATTTTGTGGCCTTCAACCAAGAGCTGACAACGGTTTCCCATCATCTAATGAAGTCTTCACCCAAAACCCTGAAGTGATTTTAGTCAAGCAGCCAGGGTAAAGGCTTTGGCATTATATTGTTAATAGTTGGAAAAGTGAGGATTCAAGCCTCTACCTTATTGAACAATCACCCCTCACCATGCCCAATTCTTATGAGTTTGTACCATTTGGAGTCAAGTGAAGAATTACACACATCCATTTGGCTAACCCACAAGCTAACAAGATAAGGTTTTTATTTTCTTGGATGTGACATTCTTTGTCATGAGTTCAGCCTGAGTAAGGTAGACCCTAAGTGGTTGTAAAGCAACATGCATACCCCTATTTTAGAACAATCTACAAGTGTTAGTAGATGTTTCATATTCAAGGCTGATAAAGAGTTAAAACCAACTCTTGAGGGTAAGCATATGAGAGATGGTAACATAGGATACTTAGTGTAGAAAGAAAAAAAATGGTTGGGAGTGTTTAATGATAAACTCCCCATCTGAGTTCAAGTCTCATTGACATGATACATGATGCTTCTTTGTGAGCTTCCTATGTAACATTTATCTTTACTATGTACCACTTGCTTGATTCTTGCAAATAGAAAGAAGAGATAAATTCTAAATAATAAATAAATAACCCTGTTTTTGTAGTTGTACATCAGAAATCGGGTTACTAAAGTAACCACCTCCAGTGATCATGAAGATAAGCACATTTTGGTGCCTCCGGTGAAATTTTGGACTATTTGGGTGAGGGTAATGGAGGTCATTTTGGGCGCAAACATTTGAGCTCAGTACTATCATCTATATTCAATGATTTTTCCACATTAGTTACTATCCTCTCAAT
>APFE031011811.1:65340-84907 GCA_000404065.3 Pinus taeda | reverse complement strand
AAGACCTGACCGAAGACATAACTACTGAGAGACACTGGAGTTACAGGTTGAAAACACCAACACTCCGACTCAAGCAGATATCGAACCTATTTCTTCATGAAGAACGGTCAATCTCTCTGCATGCATTATCGGGCATTTTAACTCTAACAAAACCCTGACAAGGAAACTCTAACAAAACCCTGACAAAACTCTAACAAAGCCCCGACAAGGATTTAATCCTATAAAGTTTGCTAGTAAAAGCTGAGCGATATTAAAAGGAAATAAAAGAGTAGAAGCTTTGTTCATAAAACAGTAAACCCTACCCATTTCTGGACTATATAAACTCATCAGCTGTAAAAACAAAATAACCTTCAAATAGAGATGCACCGTCACAAAATACTGCCATAAAATTAAACAGAGCTAAACCCTAATAAATTAACAGTATAACTGTGATTAAGGTCGTAAAATGTCCACGGCTTCCATACAAATGTCCACGGCTTCCATACAACACTGTAGCCCAAGTCAATGTAAATAATAGAGAATGCCAAAACAGACAGAATGCCATAGAATGCCTAAAACCCTAAACCCTAAAACAACAAAAATGCCATAGAATGCCTAAAACCCTAAACCCTCAAAAAATTGCTCAAAATACTGCCATAAAATTAAACAGAGCTAAACCCTAATAAATTAACAGTATAACTGTGATTAAGGTCATAAAATGTCCACGGCTTCCATACAAATGTCCGTACAAATGTCCACGGCTTCCATACAACACTGTAGCCCAAGTCAATGTAAATAATAGAGAATGCCAAAACAGACAGAATGCCATAGAATGCCAAAACAGAATGCCAGAATGCCAAAACAGACAGAATGCCATAGAATGCCATAGAATGCCAAAACAGACAGAATGCCATAAAATGCCATAGAAAGTTCACAAAATATCCTGTTAGAGTGCTTGTGTTGAAAAACACAGAGAGTAAAGCTGGTAGGATTAAAAATCCTACCGGTTACAGGCCATGGATGGTCGCCGACCTCCCCCACCTTCCCCACAGCTCGCCAGACCTTCTCCACACCTGCAACACCTGCAACAGGAATAAAAAAGCCATTAGAAGCCATTAGAGATCACAAAAACAACAAAAACAGCCTAAAAATGCTATGTTACCTCAAGCTCAGTAGAATGGCGACCGACTCCTCCCCAAACAACAAAATCGCCGAATAAGACCACCACCAGAGAAATGCTAAACAACTGGCATTCCATGTTAAACAACTTGCATTCCAGAACGACCAAGAAATCCAGGCGGAGGCGCACAAGAAAAGCAGAACCGCTGTCCCAGCCAGAAACCCAGAAACTCCATCAAACACAGTTACCAGCACACGAATAAACGACTCTGCGCGCAACAATACAAACCCTGTCAACCGAACACAGCATTCCCCCAAAACAACAACTAACCACCATGCGCGCAGGTTATAGGGCCGTCCCGCGCCATCTTCGGCGGGGGGCTTCGCCCAACTACCGGCCCCGAGCAGAAAGACAAAGGGAAAATGGAACATCGTCGAAATGAGCCCAGACCAACCATGTAAACGGCGCGAAGGAAGTGTTTTAAGGTTCGAGGTGATAGCCCACACGGCCAGCTCCACGGTGGACAGGTGTCGTACCGGAGCCATGTGGGTTGACGCGTGTAAATACGACGTGGCGGGGAGGGCGCACATGTATTGGCGACCCTCCCCTAGTGTAGTCATACCATTTAAATGGCTGATAAATTAGATTGAGTATAAAGCATTTATATTTTTTTACTTGTAAAATAATTATTTTACATTTATTTTTGTAATATATATAGTCTGTTTGAAAATTTTTGTAATTCTTCATTTTTTTATGATTTTTTTATTGTTGAATAACAAATAAAGTATGTTTCATGTGATTATAGTGGCTTGTTTTATGTTTGTATATTTGCTTGTTTCTTATGGAGTACTTACTTGGAAGTGCAGAGCATGAAGAACACAAAGCGAGCAACTCAGCCAAAACAAATTTGGCAAACACAAATCTAGCGAATCCGATAATAACGATCTAACTGTATTGGTTTAATAAATTTGTAATTGTTTATTTATGATAATTATTTAAAAAAATTATGAGCTATATTCAATTTATTTATATAAATTATTTAAAATTTTTTATTTGAAGCCGATATTAAATTTTAGATTTTAAAAAAATATTATTTTGATGACAGACGGAAATGTTACACATTATACTAAGCTGTAGAATAAGCCTCTCGACACATTAAATTAGACATTTCAAGAAAACATACTTTTCATCTTTAATCCTATAAATACTTTTCATCTTAATTTTATTAACCTTGTAAAAATAATCAACTCTTTAATCCCAAATTATTTTAAGAATTAGTCCATTTCCAATTTTACAATAAAACCGATAAGAATTAAATTTTATATTAACTATATTTATAAAAATAAATATAAATATGTATTCTTGAATAATTATTCAATAGGAATAATAACCGATAACATGTTCACACATCTATGACTTTAATTTGAATAAGGTTTAAATAATATACAATTAAAGCGGAGATGAATAAGTGTTGATTGGTTTTTCAAATATTATTATATCAATATTTTTAAAAATACCCACCACTTTGTATTTTATGAATAAAATTACCAGTAACAATCATTTCGCACGTCGAAATCCTAGGCCTAATTTGTATATCCTTTCTTAATTGATGCGTGGCTTATAGTTGTTGGAGTGCAAATAAACATTTATATTAAATTTTGTTGGGAAGTAAGGTGGAATACATTCATTCACTCTGATTTCCAGAGTAATATGATATAAAATTTCCTTTTTAAATGACATTGCTCAATATTTTTGTACACGTGGTTGATCTTTTTAAGATGCTCATATTATTTAGTTTAATGTAAATGATAGTTTAGATTTTTTTAAGAAGTTTATATTATTTAGTTTAATATAAATTATAGTTTAAGTATTAAAGGGTTAAGCAGTGATTTATATTAGTTTTATTTTGGATTCAATTTTCTATTAAGTAAGTCATTAACGTATGACCATTTCCATTGAGAGGTAGTCTTTAACTAAACTAATTTCTGCATGATTTTTGAATAGTTTGACTTAGCACTCATTGCATCGGCGTTTGATGCTAAGTTGAACTATTCAAAAATCATGAAGAAATTATCATTCCACTACCTCTCATGGAATGCATTACGTTATTACTTAACGTTGTTGAATTCCCAAATGATATCTAATATGATAGTTTAATTTATTTTGAATTTGAAAGTTACAACATTATTTTAGTATTTGAAAATAATTTTTTTAAATAATGTTTATGGTTAGATTATAATTTTTTATTAAATTATAAATTAGAATTGATAGTTTTTAGGTTGGGATTTTAAATTTGATTATTGTAGTGTATTAAAATAATTTTATAATATGAAACAAAAATAATGTTGTATAATATGTCATAGATATTTATTTACTTTTTTCTTTCTATAAATGATTATTATAGAGTTTTTTTTTTTTTTTTTGTCAAGTTCTATAAATTGACATTGTAAAGATTCCTAAACTGGCATTGTAGAGATCTTTCACGTGACGTCAATTCTATGTTTAACGTAGTCATCTTCCCCTACGTTTAAGGTCCTTGCCCTCCACCCTCCATTTAACACCATAAGCGTTCCTTTGCACGCTAATGTGCAAATATTATTAATGTATGTAGTGGTGTTGAAATAAGAAAAAATATTTGAAATGTTGATATTGTTTGAAATATTCTAAACTTGAAATAAATGTTATTTACTAAAAATGATTGAAATGTATTGTAATTAATTAAAAACACTTTAATTCATGATTGAAATGGATATTGTTGTGGGTGTAAATTTTGATTGCAAATAAGATTTGGAATGGGTTATTATGCAATGATTATGAATTAGATGTAAACAAATTTAGATTTATCTTAATCTTTTTTCTTTTTGTTAAGCTTGGTAGATCCTCCTTTTTCATTGATCTATAAAACAAATTTACACCACATAGATTTGGCTAGGTGGCCTCAACTTACCCAATGGGAAACCTAGTATGTTGGCCACCTATCCGCATTTTATTCCATCTAGTAGCAAAAAATCTCAAGTCTCTCTATCCAAGCTATATAGGTCTCAGAGTCTTGTCCATACTTTAGAGATTTACATACAAATATAATTGCATAAAGAAATTTAAAAGCTATCCGCATATATAAACAAAAACATCATAAAGTAGGCTTGCTAGTCATGTTCATCAGATGTTGATTCCACCAATGCTGGATCCTTAATGTTCGTACTCGACAACTTTGTCTATTCGTACTCGACAACTTTGTCTGGACCAAGATACAAGGTAGGTGCCTCTCAATTTGGTCAAGCCAAACATCCTGTGTGTGAGTTGGAACCACACTTTCTGGAATTCATGCTTGTAGTTCGACATGCCTTAGACAATAACATCCATGCCAATTGAAATTTTTTCCATTGCCTTTCCCAGTGGGCTTTTCATCAACCAATAGAGGTATAGGGTTTGCTTGAATTGAGTGATTCTTCCTCTAGTATTTCCAGGATCCGGGACAAGGACTCTCCAATCCTCTAGTTTTGTGTCTGTCTCACTCTCTTGCTTCACTTCTTCTTCCCAATCATCTAACAACTTGCAGATTTCTTCATTGGTTCCCTCTTGGTATGCGGCTGCTGCTTCACTAATTAACCTTTCGAAAGACTTCTTGCCTCTTCGGCCATCTGACGGACTTGGTTCCGTGTTGGTCGTGTGAGGCTTCTTGCTGCGGCCTCGAGTTTTTGCAGGGCGTGCCATGGTCTTTCGGGCCCAATCCCGTGCAGTGCAACAAATTGCATTCCAATTACATTCATCGTATTGCAATAAGGTTCATGAACACAGGTGGTAGGATTGCAACGCTCCGACCCACCAACATCATATCCCCCCTATCGCTTGCAATGCCCTGTCCATCGAGGTCATGGGTGGTTTCCCCAGGGAGGACCAGCCCAAGACCTGCACCAGGGGTTGCACTTCGCCTGAGACGCCCTCTCTTAGTAGCAATCCAACATGCATTGTCTCCCCAATCCTAGGTTGGGAGGTGCATCCACCAATAGGCTATCTGCCTACTCATGCTAGCATACTCTTTCTTATTTGCCTAGTACTCAAAAGGAGGACCCAACCCATGCATCAACCCATCCCTGAGCCCCATGATGCCGCCATCGCCATCTCGCCTACCATAGCCAATTGTAATTCCCTGCCTGATTTCCCTCATTCTCGGGTTTCTACAGACCCCCCTTCAATTATGCATGGTCATGCTGTTGGGATTACCTCGTAAATTGCAGGTGAACTGGTCAATGCTAACCTCATGGCCCAAACTCCCAACTTAACCGATGACACACCTACATGTATCCATACTAAGCCTGTTTCCCAGCACCATCAAAATTCCCATAAGGGAGAGCATAATCTTAAAGCAAAGCGAAATGGAGAGGTTGACTATCGAGTTTCAGAGACAAACGCAGAGGCCTACATACACCACCAGCCAAACCACGCCCCCCTATTTTTACAGTCCTTCCCCATAATGCCTTCTCTCTCCCTCAAATGAAACCTGAAACAAGTCAACATTATGAGATTGGAGGGGTAACTGATAACATACTTGTAATCCTTCGCATGAAGTGGATGGAAGTGCCGTTGCTCTTTGCGCCACAGAACTAGCCCGTCGCACTAGTCTCCTTGCTCACAATCCCTCCGATACTCACCACCCTTCTCTCCGGAGAAAATACAAAACTCAACACCTCCTCTTCCTCCCGTTGTCACCTTTCCCATATACAGTACTTGCCATCATGCAAGGGGCCACTGCACCCATCACCTCGAGCGTGTGGGGGGCGATGGGTCTATATGTTGCAGTACACCCCATTAACCCCAAATTAAATTGATAATCTGCTGACTCGCACCCCGATCGGGGCAAATTTATCTTAATCTTTTTAAATAATGAGAGGGATCAAATTTTTAAAGATGCAAATCCCTTTTTTAGTGCAAAAACTTACAAAGGTATGTACCTCAAGAGATTTGATCTTATAAGCGCTTGATAGATTTCAACTTAAAATGAATTTAAACTTGTCTATATTAAATTATAAGTTGTTATCATGTTATTTCAATGTTAAATAGTTAATATTTGTTTTTTCCCTTAAATTAAATGATGTAATAAACAAATTATAATATTATATAATATTTTATTTTTGAAATTTTGTTACTATAATTTTTAGTTTTAATAAGTACTTAGAGAAACAAGATTACTCAAACACTTTCCCAAAACATAGATAAATTTATAACTTGGAAAAAACTTAAAAAGAGTTAACTTGTGGTGCTAAATTATTTAGACACTAGTGTGTCTAGTGTCTATATTGAGAGAGGGAAAAGGGAATTACATACATTTTCAACATTTTTTTCATTTCATGAGCTCACTTAAGCCATCCCAATCATTTGTTCAAAGACCTTATACATAACCAAATATAGAGAAATCTATATGACCAAATATTAAAAAACTAAATTATAAATATTGAAAAATCTTCTTAATATAATCATACTTTACCATTTAATTAATATATATACCACTGTTGATAATATCGGCGATATTCGAAAATATCGTGATATTTTCGGCAAAACGATATATCGCCGAGAAAATATCGCGATATTTTCTGTTTTGAAAATATCGCAATATTTTCAAAATATCGGAAAATATCGGCAAAATATCGGCTATATTTAAAAATTTGAAAAAATTATTTTTTATGCTTGCCGATATTTGCCGATATTACCGATAAGATATTTTTTGGACCCTCGCCGATATTTTCCCGATACCGTTATTATCAACACTGATATTATACACATAAACCTAATTATTAATTATATTATTATTTTACAATTAACTTCTACATAAACTATGGCTTTACCTCACATATATATAATATTATATATATATAAACTTTATATCTATATATTATTATATATAAAATCCTAATTTTATTATTTTAATTATTTTTTAGCATATATTTGTACAATATAAGGTCAATGGTAATGTTTATATGTTTTCTGGAAGCGAATTTTGCTCTTATAATCGAAATGTAAATCTTTACTTCCATTTTTTTTTTAAAATAACCCAACAATTATAAAATATTTGAGAATTCTAAAAATATTATTAATATTTAATTAATTCATTTTAATAATATTTAAATTAATTCATTTTCTCTGACTTTTTTATGTAGGAGATTTTAAAATTATTCAACTAAACATATATTACAATTTTTTTTTTTTTTTTCTTATTTATAATTAAAATAATTTTTAACATCAAGGACAAAGATGAATGTTTCAACTATCAAGAACAAAGATGAATGTTTCAACTATCTTGCAATAAGATATAAATATAATTATTATGTGCATTTCTTCCCTATTTGCACTGTAATATAATTATTGTGTACACTTTAACCATATCTGCACTGTAGTAGTCTCTTGTATTTTAGCTAAATTTGTAGTATTATTGAACACTTTACACTACTCATATAAAAAGAAAACCAGGAAGCAACTAGTAATCCTTATCTGCAATCATACTCTTAATAATTTACATACGAAGGGTTTGGATTTGATTTTTTTAATGGCATGGTGCTTAATTCTCCACTTGGATTTTTTTTTTTTAAGTATGCATGCTGCTTAATCCTCCACGCCTTCAAAAGCCATGCTTTTAATGTTTATCTTGCAAATGATGTGTTTCAAATGAATGAAATGTATTTGGTGAAAAGGAGGCCCACCCTGTGTGTCCTTTTCACTAAAACAATGCAATGACTTGATTTTTTTTGAAAATACAACAAAAGGAATTCCAGAATCTCAAGACTCCAGCGTTCAGACAGCAACAACGGCTATTGACTATTGCATTTTTTAATTTTTCCTGAGATGCAATGATGGAAAGAGGCAGGCTATTTAGCACTGTGTCCCCCTCTATGTGTCATCATTTCCTTCCTGTGCTCTCTTCATGGGCCAGGGTGGTTTATATATTCAACCAAGTCCATGTATTATAAAAATAAAGTCATGACCAGGATCAGTGAATGATTCTTGCTTTTCAAATAAGTATTTAGGTTTTCTCCATGGTCTTTCTCCCTTCCCAAGGGATATCATTGACATATGTATTTTCTATTAAGTTGGTGATCCATGATGTTGGATTAATTTATGCACAAAATCATTAGAATCCCCATGAACCTGCTTCTGTTATTTTTTATTTCATGGACAAAAGAAAAGTTTGGACATATTGATATATTTAGATTTAGAGCTACAATGTCACACATTTAAATCGTTATGAATTATGAAATATAAATATTTATCTGGATTAATTAGGGTTATTCGAGGTGCTCAGGAAGGTGTGAAATTTTCTACCATAAAGTTTAATTGCAGCAAGTGACATAACCAATGTTCATAATATTGATAAGATATTCTATATTTTTCATATAGAATATATAGTATTGTACTTTACAATATGAATTTGAGATTGAAATAGATTTAATGTTGCCGCGCATGCATGGTTCAACGGCGGGTTGACCGGCTTATACGCTCCCCGCCCAGTTTCGATTCCCAATTTGCGATGCTGTTGTTGCAGCGATTATGTGTATTTGATGATCGATATTGATTGATGTGATGTATATATGTAACAAAAATTTGTACAGATTGGCCTAATATAATTATTCTTCAAGGACTAGCCACCCCTTTTAAAAAAGATTCAAATAGTTATGAATTATGAAATATAAACATTTATTTTAGTGATTACAATATGAATTTGAGATTGGAATGGTTATAAATCATGAAATAGATTTAGCTTTGCAATTAAATTTGAGATTCAAACAGTTGTGAATTATGATTGTTCAAATAGTTATGAATTATGAAATATAAATATTTATTTTGGTCATTGTAATATGAATTTGAAATTGGAATAGCTATAAATCATGAAATAATATGACTTTGAGATAGGAATAGTTATAAATCATGAAATAGTTATGAATTATGGAATATAAACATTTACCTTGATCAATTGGGATTATTTGGAGTTGTTAAGACGGAGTGAAATCCTCCTAGTATATTCTTCATATGAAATATATAACTTTGTATTTGAAGAAAACAAATTACTTTTGCTAAATAAATTTGAGATTGAAATAATTATAGATCATGAAATAATAAACATTGACCTTATAATATGAATTTGAAATTAAAAATAATTATAAATCATAAAATATGTGGTGTGCAATTAAATTTGAGATTCAAATAGTGATGAATCATGTAATAATAAACATGGTTAACCTTGCACCATAAAGTTGAGACTGAAATAGATATTAATCATAAAATAATAAACCTTGACCTATAAAATATTATGAATGGAAATTGAAATGTTTTAAAGGTAATATCGTGATGGAAATTGAAATGTTTTAAAGTTAATATCATGTGTTTTTAATGGAAAATATTTTTAGATAAATTTGTTTAAATATTATTTTAACAACATTTTTGTTGTTGTTGTTTAAAATCCACCTAATATATTTTTAGAAGATTATCAAAGTAAACAAATTCAATTATTTTAATAAAATACGTGTATAATAACTAAGTCGAAGATTAGTAAATTAAATATGGATCAAAAAATTTCAAGTTTTTTATTTTCTCAATTAATTTTGAAAAAATCTTCATTAAAATAAGTAATAGACTAAATGTTAAAAATATATATAAAATAATATATATTGGTGATTTTGGAAGTTTAGTTATGAAAAAATAATTATTAATATAAATTAAACATTTTATTAAAAAACGATGCTTCTTTTGATTACACAATTCAAATGTTTTATTCAAACTTATATAGTAAAATTGATATCATTCAAAAATCTATTGTTTCTATATCACCATTTAAAAAAAAAAATAGTTTCAAAAAAATTATTATTAGACTAAATTAACCAAAACTAATAAATAAAATAATAACATAAGATGTTCTACAATTTTGGTTTAGTTCAAAGGGTTAGTTCAATGGATTGTTGCTGATGTTATTGGGCATTGGGCTACCTCTATAAGGGGGTTAGCTCACTCAATCATTAGAAATGTTGTTAGGCATCGGTTAATTCTATGCCAATAGGTGTTGATTTGAACCCCCCTTTGAGTGATGTGCACTAATCTACATCCAACACATATACTAGAGATGTCATCCACACAAGTCGAGACACATCTTTTGTGCTTCCCCATGAGGTGTTCCTTGGAAAAAAAATGATTATGAGAAACTAGTTATTCTAATTTTTGTAATTTTTTTACTAAAAATATTTCTTTTATCTATGAATATAAATAAACACCCAAATAGGATGATAAGGAAAAACAACTCCATAAAAATATATGACATGTCACAATGTTATCATTCAAAAGCCCTCCAAATTTGGCACATTTAGTATTGGGTTTGCCACACGCCCCAATTATTGAAAATTAAAATTTTATAAAAATCAAATATATAACAATAAACGATAATATACAAAATTTGATTTGTAATTTCTTGATACGGTTTTATAGTTTTGTTTAAATCTCCCTTTAATCTACCCTAAGGAGATGGGTTATCATAATTCTTTTTTTATTCAATATTTTTAAACTTATTTCTAAGATCACCACTATGTTTTGTTTGTCGAGAGCTTTCCAATGATATAAATTTCATCCAAATCTTAGCTCTAGATACAAAGGTATGACCCTTAAAAATTTCATTGCCTTATGTCACATTAGTAGTAATACAATTGATATGTGGCTAACACGTGGTATTCCAGAGTCCACATGTCACCACTACAAGATACCATATAATATGACACATGGATGGCATGTGGCAGTTCCTACACCCATTTGTCACCACCACATTGCGCCACCTCCATGAATAAGCGCATTAGTCATCTAGTGACATCAAAATTTAGGAAAATCCTATAAGACCACTTTTCCATAATCTAGATTTATGGATCTCAGCTAGCTCAATAAGTTAAACCTTTGGATATCTAAATCCAAGAAAATTTGTAAGGCCATCATTTCAAAAAATCGTATTTCCAGATTTTTTCAGAAGATGGGAACAATATGAAGGAAATGACAGTTGATAGATTATGATCTAGAATCTGTCAGTCACATCTGAATCTAGAAAAAAAAAATTAAAATTCAATTTTCCTATAAAGTTGGTACCTCTGAATCTCAGGCCCCACTTCGTCATCTCCATGTCATCCCCACCATGTAGGCACCGCATAATTTGCCACAACAACTCTTACTACGATTCCATGTAAGCATGCCATGTTGGCACACCACATCAACATACCATGTCAACATCATCAAACCCAAAATACTACATCAATAATGAAATTTCATTAGCCATGTCATCTACCACATCATACTTCGAGTTATGTGGTTCCACATGTCCTACCCCACTAGCATATAAACGTACATTTTTCATAAAAACATAGTTTAAATAAAATTTTGATTTTAGGACTTCTAAATTATGTCAACATACGATCTCTAAATGTTTGAATTATATCAACAGATGGGAAGAATCTTGGTAACTAACATAAATGAATTATTTACCAAATTTTAGATTTTTTAAATATTCAAATTTTGTCATTTGTTGAGTAAATACTTGGTAACTCACAAAAAAATTGTTATTTATCTGATTTCGATTCATCCACATGTATGGATTCTTTTATTTGATGGGGAAATATGCAATAATTCATGGTAAAGGGTTACTTGTCGGATCTTAGATTATATGAATAACCAAATTCTATTCTTTAGTCCCTTTACACTAAGCTCAATGTCATGGCCCATACTAGTCCATGCGACTAGGGTTTGGGCTAAAAATCTCCAATCCCCAAATTTAAATTGTTTATAGAATTTAAAGGTTAAATTGTGACTATAGAAGACTTATGCAAATTTATATGATTCGAAGGAATTACAAACTACAATCAAGTATTATTTTCACAATCAAACATAATTTTTTACTTCAATAATTATGTATGAAAGTGCTCAATGTTTCTCATTAGGAAGAAAGAAATTTCCAAAACCGAGAACTAAATAACTCAATGACTTTCATTAATAATTTTCTTCCCCAAGAAAAGAAATCAACCTCACTATCAGCTGCAGGGATAGAGTGAGTTTGTTGGTACCGGGCAAGCCCATAAGTATACTTATTTAAGATTTCCTAAGGTTCAAAGCCAATAGCCATGAATCCATTACAAAAATATTTATCAATGCACTATAGCTCAACATGTCACTTGTGGGAATTTGAACTTAGGTGGGGAAATAACAACCATTTCATTCAACCTCCAAAGATAACCCCAATTGACAACTTTCATTAATAATTTAAACTATGGAACAAAAAAATTTCATATATAGAATTTCTAAACATATTACAAGGTAGGAAGATAGAGATCACTAGCAACTACGAAGATGAAAATATCCAATTATACAAGAAAAATCATACCCAAAAATAGAAAAACTATAGAGTGATATAATAAGCATTCCTTCTAACAACATGTAACAAGTTTAATAGGTTTAATAAGTCAAATTATAACCCAAAAATTTCTCCTTTTATTTGCCCATAACATTCTTAAAAATGATAACCAAAATAATATAATGAATTAGGAAAGGTATAAATATAAACTTATCCAATTACAATAAGAGTGATTAGAAATAACCAACAAACTAAGTGATATCCACCAAACCATAAGTATTTCTATTATAGAATTCCACCTGTGGCCAAGATATGGTACCACTAGAATGAAGTATGAACAACGCTTTGAATCCAATCTACAAGAAATTCAACCAAGATAACTTTCACTACCAAGTTTTACAAAGGATAAAGCAACTACAAGCACTCACATTACATGTCTCTCATAACACACAAGGACTTCCTTCTCTGCTTCTCAATCCCTTAGAAGTCTTTTCATCTTGTACTTTTCAAAGAAGATATAGAAAGGTTGAGTTGATGTCACAAAACTTCTTGCATATTTTTCTTGTTTCATAGATCTTTCAAGGAGTATACAAACCTATTTTCATGGCTATTTTGGTCTATATATTTTTACCTCTTTGTTTTATCCTTTTCGCTCCTCCAAACTTCCTCTTTTCTTCCATTTTTTCAGTATGTTTTCTCCTAATCGAATTCCCCTTGCATTTCCCCCTAACAACATGTTCCCCCACTACTTCTTCTTGTTTTAAGAATGTAGGGGAGACATCTTCATAAATATATGAGTGATGGATTGACTATAGGAAATTGTTTTCTCTAGTACTCACAACTTTAATAATGTGAAGATGATAAGGTAGGATAGATATAGGAATTGTAAATAAATCCCTTAGACCCCCTTACCTTTCTCCACTTTTGGTATCATAGCCCCTATAGGTGCTCATAGTCTGTTGCATTAGTCGTCATCATTTTATTAATTACAAAAGAAAAATATTTACAATACCATGGTATATCTAACCCATTGTGATTAGTATAACATAAACTAAAAATATCCATACATAGTTTTAAACAAGTTTAATAACAATTTTTTCCAAGGAGATAAATAGGGATGTTATAGGGCTAGAAGCATTGCCATTAATCATAAGCAAATTGATAGGGAATTGGATTCCATCATCCCAAACATAGGGTTCTCCAGGAGTTGAACAACTATATGCTTGCTCACTCTTGAACTACACTAGTACATAAGGAGACGATAACCTCACATGTGAACTTTGTTTTAGAGAAATAAAACCCTCTCTTAAACACCAACATAGAAGAGTTACACCAACTTAGTGATAATTATTATTACCTCCCAAACATCATTCAAGGATCTGGACAAGGGATGGAATACTACAAATAACTAAGGGATGAAGAAGATATTAAAGAGAAAAAGGTTGAAGCTAATAATTAGCACCACATTTTCATCGCAAAAGATGAAGATTAACATAAATTTTTTTTGGTTAACATCTTTCTTTAAGATTCTAATCTATGTGTTTTTGAATTAGTGTTATGCTAGTATAAGATATGTTAGACATGGACCAAGTTATCCTTACTATCATAAACTTGTTTAGAATTTTATTTCTTAAACATTCTCAAATTTGAATATTTCTTTGCTCGTGCTTTCAATATTGAAAGAACATTATCTATGAACTTGATCAAGGTATACTCAGCTAAAATGTGAACCTGCATGTTAATTTTTTAATAAATATGAATAATAACTCAACTCTTAATTAGAAAAATAATTAAGATAAAGAATTTTAAAAAGTGCACAAGTTTAGCATATTATTTGAAAGAATAAGGTTTCCTTTGACTTCATAATAAAAAAATTGCATAATTAACATTGCATACTAAAATCGAGCTAATTCAAAACTGTGTAAGCTCCATTATGAAAAATACTTTAGAACATTACAAAAACAAAAAAATGTCATTGACATACACAATCATGTCAAAACCAATCCAAATGGCCTACAACTATAATTAGAAAAAAAATTATAGCCTTACAATGCACCAATAAAACCACAGATCTCTTTAATCATAACTTAAGCATTCATCAAGATGAGGCCCACTTTAGAGGGGCGGTCATCATCATCCTTTTGAGTGGGCCCCTAACAATCTTTGTTTGGCTTTAGGTATGGGTTGAAAGGTCCCAACCTTAATTATATTTCTTAGGCCCCTCAAGAGGATTCTCTATCTAATAAATGGCAAGGGAAAACCTCATAAAGTTATGATTATAATTCTACAATGAAGGGGATGGCAGTGGAAAGGTTATCTCCTCTCATGAATAACCCAACCAATTTTATGTCATGGCACCTTCCATAAAACCTTTGGGATTTGCTAGAATGTGCCTAATAGGTTGGAAATATAACATGTAACTCATTGCTCATCATGAAATGAACATCCCCTACTACCCCAACAATTAGCATAAGTGCATCATATCACATTTAACCTTCTAAACCTACATAATTATCTATCCCGTAATCCATATTTTGACCCTAATAACATGTATAAATCTTATAACATCAATAATCACTGTAACAATTATAACCTCGATAAGCCCCAAGAGTTAGCTCAATCGGTCAAATCAAGTGCCTCGCCAATGGGAGGTCACAGGGTTGAATCCCGAAAGCTCTTAGGGTTAGGTCAGTAAATAGGCCGAGGGGTGTTGATGCCCTTCGGGTGGCGTCCACTCAGTGTTAAAAAACCCTGGACGTAGTGGCTACCCACTGACCCGGGTATCCGTGAACCAGTAAGTGAAAAAAAAAATTATAACCTCGATAACACTTATTACACCTATTACGTCAATAACCCCTAACCCCCTATAACCCTTCAAAGAACCCCCATAATCCTCATATATAAATTCCTTATCATCCCCAATCTCTTATGCCATCATACCTATATTTTATCCTTATAACCCTTATTTCCCCTTATCCCTAACCACTATAATCCATAAACATATAACTTGTAACCATTATAACCCTTATAATTCTTAGCCTTGAAGCCCTATAACTCTGAAACCATGAACCTTATAACATTAGACTCTGATCTTTAAAACCCTTAACATTTATAACATTTATAACCCCTAAACCATATAACCCCTAATCCTTATAACCATTAATCCCTTACTCGTAGCCAATTTAACCTATAAAACTTGTATTTCATATAATTCCCAACCCTTAAGTTTTGAGCGTTGTCCCATATAACTTGTAATCCATGACCCTAAGCATCATAACCCATAATCCTTATATTAAAAATTATCATCCTAGACCATTATAACCATAACTTATAATATTTATAATTTCAATCCCTTATAACTCATGGCCCCTAATTCTTATAACCATATAACCCATAACTCTTATAACCCATAACGCCTAACCTCTAACCCTTTCAACTCCTTATCCTTGACGATAACAAATTGTATCCCTTATAACCCATATCCTATATGCTCTAAACCATGTAACCCATTACCCCTCTAACACCCTAAACCCTAACATCTATAACCTTTATCCCCTATAACCCATATCTTATATCTCCTATACCATGTAACCCCTTACTCCTATAATCCTCTAAACCCTTGTTGACGGTGCTGGAACTCGCCAACATATAGGGGATCTCCCCGATATGAGGTCCCCATTATACCTCACACCATTTGGTGTAGGAGTCCCATCCAAAAATATTGCCTGACTACCATTAGCTTAAAGATTTGCCTTGGCTTGAGAAATTGACATGAGAGAGTAACACACATGTGTTTTTGAATGAGCAAGAGAGTGTTCCTTGTGGAATGTTCGATTGTAAATGTATCAAGGTTCTTTTACTGCGAAGAACAAAAGTGAGTCTCTAAAAGAAAAGTAGTAGTACTAATATAGTAAATACACACACACATAAAAAAGGAAGAATCGTTAGACATTAAGTGAAATAGTTCACATAGATGCAACGATCCACGGGGGCTTCACTGACAAAGCTATACCATATTACGTGCGTTCATAATAATATATTGAGCATATAATAATGGAAATAATATATTGAGCATATAATAGGGGGGTTTAGAATTTCCTACAAATTCTCTACAAATCTACCTCTGAGATCTATGTAGAAAATATGACTGTAGACTAACTCAATAATGCAATATACCAAAGCAAAATACTATAATCCACTTATACTATCAAACTTGTGAAAGCTTAAAGATCGAGCTGAATCAGAGCTAAACACATATAACCAGAAGAAGAAGAATCAATGCACATGAAACACAGAAAATACTCAGGGGAAAGCCTCAGCTAAAAACCCCACTATCTATATTATCATACAAGGTGGAAATACATCAGAATTATACAAAGCCTTAGCTCTCACAGCTAGCCAACTCTCAGTACAATCCTCATGGATGCTCACAGGCAATCAAAGCTTCTCACAAGCCTTCTCCTCTACCCTCCAAGCTCCTATTTCCTTGCGCAGTTTCTTTGGGTGATCCTCCTGTTACCAAGTGGAAGACTGATCACTCACACTAATCCTATACCCTGTCAGAACTATGCAATCCTCAAGGAACCTTACCTTGAATGCATGGAAGTTTCCTTTATAGGAAAACACATGCAATTGATAGTAACCTATCCTTGACATTAAGCTCAACTAGTTCTTTCTCAGAATAGACATGCATGATTTTCTGATGAGAGAATCTTCAGTTATCTGGAGTACACTTGTTGAGTGCATGCATGCATCAACTGACTGATAACTCACAATTAGTTCCTCAAACGTTTGAACTAATTTAACTGGAATTAACTCAGTAAACTGAGCTAACTAATTACAACTCAAATATAACTCAATCTTATCTCCTTAATTTAAGGGATAACTCTTGCATGGCTTTAGAAAGACTTCTAACTTGAATTTCTCCAACTAATTAATCCATAATGAATTAATTAATTATTTTTCAAGCCGCCGGTGAGACTAAATTTGAATTTTAATTCACAATTTTAATTTAAGGACAAATTAAAATTGGAATATTCTGGATTCCATTTTTATCATTTCTTGTTGCTATTTTCAACACTCCCTCTCAACAAGAAAGGAATTCAACTCGATCTCAATCCCGAACCTTTGGAATGTTTTGCATGCAACACTTCTCTCTAGTGTTGTTGCTCCAACAATCTCTAGAAACAAAAAAAACATCCAACCTGAATCAGAATAATGCCTTTGTCATCAAAGTCTCTGACTACTATTGCCTCTGTCGACTGAAAAACCCTGTGCTTCTGCTGACTCGGCCTTTCTTCACTGTTGTCAGTCCTTCTTTGTGCTCTTCAATATCTGACCGCTCTAGCCTCTGTCACTTTGATCTCTAACTGCATCAATTCCACTGATTCCTCCCGCTACTATGTACTTTGCGCTCCCGTAGCAAGGTACGATCCATGAGATAAAACCTCTCAATGGACCCTGCCCATTTTCGGCCTTCTTGGGACTATCACTTCACATCGCCCCACCTCACACCTGGAGGTATGGCTGCATGTGATCCCTCTACTGACTCTAATTGTGGCTCCTCCACAATTGTCTGAGAATTCTTTTGGGACTGCATGTTGAGAGGTAATTTACTCTCCCTCTCAACCACTAAGTCTCTGACATTTGCCTTGCTCCTCAAGGCTTTGCATGCATCTTGAACCTCAAGAGCATACAAGTTCTTGACTCGTGAATCGATCTGTTTCACCTGTCTCGTGGTGATGTGTCTAAGGAAAACCTTTCCCTTATTGAAGACAACATCGTAGCCTTTGTCCTCCAACATCACGACTCATACCAAGTTCTTCTTCAGTCTAGGAACATACTTCACATTTGTCAAGGTGATAGAAAATCCATGCTCCTTCTGAAAAGCAACAGTGCCCACTCCTGAAACACTAAAACTTTCATCGTCACCCATCTCTATGCGCATCCTGAGGTCTTTCTCCTCCAAAGTATTGAATGAACTTTTATTGTCGGTCATGTGGAATGAGGCTCCACTGTCAAGATACCAACCACAACTCATCATTAATGACACCATGCATGCAATGAGGGTGAAGTCCATTTCGAACTAAGAGGCTAATGCCTCACCTTCTGATCCTTCCGAGGATCCCTTCTTGGACTTCTTCGATGGGCAATTAGTTGCATAATGTCCCATCTCGTGCAATTAAAGCATCTCACTTTAGACTTGTCACCCTTCTTCCCTCCATGAGAAGAATTTGATTTGGAATGGGAATCCTTCTCCTTCCCTTTCCTTGCCTTACCCGCTAAGGCCAGATTTTCTTCATCATCATCCTTGGATGAAGAACCATCTTGAGTGCTCCTCCTGATCTCCTCCGGCATGAGATTTGACCACAGTCATTCCCAATCCAACAGTTTCTCCCTTCCATTCACAGAGTCCTAGTAGTTATTCCAGCTCTTTGGAAGGCCAAGGAGAGTGAGGCTCACCATATCATCATTGGCAGTAGTTATTCCCACACTGCTAAGCTCATCTCTACAGGTGGCGAACTTGTTCAGATATGTGGAAATAGTATCGTTGTTCTCCATCTTGATTCTTCGAAGCTTATCCTTAAGTGCCAATTTCCTCTGGTCGCTATTGTTCTAGTAGAGGTCCTTCAATGTCTTCCACATTGAATATGGAGTATCCTTCCCATGGAGACTCGAGACAATATGGTCTCGAACTCCCCCAGGGATGATTTGGCTTGCCCTCGCCACACACTTCTTCCACTCAGCCAACTCTTGTGCATTAGTTGAACCTGTCTTTGGGATTTCTTAATCAATGAAATCCTTCAAGCCATTATCTTCTAATACAACCTCCATGCAATCTTTTCATGCTATGTAATTCAAGTTGCCTTCCAAGGCATACTCGAGTCTCAAGCCATAGAACGCCATTGGCCAACCTTGAAGTATGGTAAGAATTCGATTTGCACCTACAACCCTAAACTTCAAACTTCAAATTCTCTTCTCCGTATATTGTTCACAGCTTTGATAAACTTAACTCCGATACCATGTAAAATTTCCTACAAATTCTCTACAAATCTACCTCTGAGATCTATGTAGAAAATCTGACTGTAGATTAACTTGATAATGCA
>APFE031011811.1:9747-46516 GCA_000404065.3 Pinus taeda | reverse complement strand
AGAAGGAATATTGCGCTGGCAAGTCCGCTCCACCTTGGTTCATCCATTCCATAACTAAGGGAGCTAACTCCATGATACGAGGTGCTTATCCCATTGAAGGAGGAACTTATCCCTTCAATGGTGGACCTACAACTTCTTCCATTTGCACTATAAATTCAGGCATTGGGCTGGTTGTAGGGGAGGTTGAAAGCTGAATATTCTTGAGGGTAAATGCTGCTGGAAATTAGACTTCCTTTTTGAGCTTGTGAGAGGAGAGATCACATACCTTTCATGTCATTTGGGAAGTGAGTGCGGCTTGTCAAAGTAGAGGAGACTCCTGATGGACCCTAGAAAGAGCTTGTGCAACATCAAGGCAAAGGTTGTAAGGTTCTTTTACTCATAAAGTTAATACAATCAAGTTTGTTTTTCTCAATGAACTGTCTCTAATGGTTTATTTTATGAGCTCCTCGATCTTCATAATGAACATGTTTTATGATAATATCTTTGCAGGTGTTCTTTGATGTGTGTTTGTTTGTGTATGCAGGTTATTAAAAGGGAACTGCTTGAAGCTATTGGAATAAAGCTGCCACAAACAACCGTTGGACCGAGGTAGGGTCTATTACACCTCTTCGTTTTCATTTATGAATTGAAACATGTTTAGAGAAAAGTAGATTTGTTTGTGCTCCTTATTGCTAGATATCATTCGATACTAGGGAGATCGGTCTTGTCCGCAAGAACGATTTATCCAACCAACACCTCCTAATGATGGGGCAATAGAGAAGACAACATATATGACACCTTCACCCTCTCCTTACATTAATGATGAACATGTTGATTGAAAGTGAAGGAGACAGTGATACCAAATATTGCTTGGTAGAGGGCACATGCATGCCACAGGATGTAGTGAAATAAAATATTGTTTTGAAGAGGGTGCATGCATGCTAAGGGCACGCATGTCACACCTTCAATTAATTTCAATTTAGATGTTGTTTCAAATTTAGTAATTTCAGTTTTGGATAGAGTTTTTATATTATTAGAGATTTTATTTTGTTATTTTTAGCATGCATGATATATTCTTACTAAGAGGGTGCAGATCCTTAGTCAATTATAATATTTATGCATGAGAAATTCCCATCTTAGGGGGGGGACAAATCTCAAGGAAGAGATGCATGCTTGCATGCACTAGTTCATCTTTTGATGGAGAAACACTTTCTTGGCACTCTTACTGTGCAACTATGGTGCACTAGGTGATCAAGCTAGGGCTATGATTTGAAAAAGTCCAACCAGATAGGATTTTGCATGTGTCCATATTCATTTTACTTTCTCTCCTAAGCGAGATAAAAGGTGTGCCATTGTGGTGGTTATCGAGGTTTTATTTTGAACTGTTGTAGTGTATCTTTTTTAGTACTCAATAGAAGATAGATGCAATTGAGAGTTCAAATCTATGCATTTTCCATTCAAATTTTCCATAGTATATATTTGTAAATCAACCAACTTATATATGCCTCCTTTTTATTGAAACTTTTAAGTTTTCAACCACCTAGTATTTAGGTTATTCTTTCTAGGTGCAAAATTTGCTTACCATTGTTAATGAAAATAAAGGGATATAAATATAAACAGGTATTTAAAATGTTAATGAAAAAAATGGATACCTACACTATCTAGTGAAAGTGGGGGCTTTTTAAATTGAGAAGGTGTATTAAGTTCGTATTGGTAGGGGGTTAAATAAAGTGTTTTTTAGAGGTATTTTCCCATATGTAGTCAAATTAAGGGCATTGTTTAGTATTCCATGAATGCACATGCTATGTTAGAGGTTCATTGAGTGAAGCCCCCATGCAACACTCATTA
Source organism: Pinus taeda (assembly GCA_000404065.3). Classification (NCBI taxonomy): domain Eukaryota; kingdom Viridiplantae; phylum Streptophyta; class Pinopsida; order Pinales; family Pinaceae; genus Pinus; species Pinus taeda. The sequence goes on along the minus strand of APFE031011811.1, from coordinate 44,689 downwards.
AAATTATCACAACACATTTCCAACAAGTTGAGCACTAAAGTCAACAAAATAGTTCAATTACTTTAGTACATATGAAAGCCAACATAAACCGTAAATATTAGAAGAATAGTCTCAAAACATCCATGATCCATGCATGAAAATGTGTTGGCTGAGTGGCTTCAATTATTAAGAAAAATTTCCAAGAAACATGAGTATAATGAACATCACTAGCTCGAATAGTGGAGTGTTAGAGCCACTACTTTCTCCCCGAAAGTACTATCTCTATCTCTCTAATGCCTTGTGGGAGAAGCCAAGGTGAAAAGTATTTTTCTTCAATAATGAGGCTTTTTTTTTATAACTTGAGGCATGACCTTTCATATCCCCATGACCCTTGAGTTTCTCATATGAATTTTAAACTTCTAATGACCTTTGGACTTCTATACAACTCATGGACTTCTAAATGAATTTTGGAATTACTTTTGGAATTATATGTGTTTTTTGGACTTCTTCATATGCCGACTCTTCTTTCCATACATGACTATTGGACTTCCACTTCTTTGTCTTTACAATAATTACATAATTACATCACAATTTCCAAATCATCATGGGGTGGAAACATGACCAGACACTAACATTGATGACTTGGACTCTGTTGTGCTATACAGCAACCCCCCCATTTCAATTTTTTCTTAATTTTATTCTTAGATGCTAAATAGGAAATACGGTCCCTTTAGTTTTTAAAAAGCAATAAAATATTTACATATAAATCAATGTCTTTGTTTCTTGCTTTTTAAAAATAAAAGTGCTTCAAAAAACCCTCTAAAAACAACACACATGCATGCGCTTAAGGCCAAAAAACATTCAATCTAAATATTAGTGTAGTGATGCGAAGTTACCACACAATCCTAAATGTTAGGCTTCTTAAAACAATTCATCAGTGAACATGAGATTGCGATAAAACTATCTCATATCATATATCGCCAATTCCAATAAACAAGCTGTAATGGGCCATTGAAATTTTGCGATGCGATAAGATTCTCGCATTTCGCATATCGCTAAAAACAGTATGAAGCCACACTTGAAAACTTGCGATACGATATGTATTGATCGCATATCGCAATCTCAGCAGAGACAGATAATACTCACTTCGGGGGAATGCGATGCGATGTTAAATATAAATAAAGTGATAATAAAAAGAAAACATTATGCGGGCAGGTAAATAAGGATTTCCCCAACTCTTTGTGCCAAGTCATCATACATAGCAATCACATAAATTATAAAGGCTTTTAGAACATGGCACCTACACCTCCTGGTTTGCGATACGCGATGACTCTCAAAATATTAAAATAATATATATTGAAATCACTCATTGCAAAATCGGAAGATTAATGGCACACATTCTAATTAGGCCTTGGGAAAACTGCGATGCGATCTATCTATTGAAGCATTTAAGTTTGACGTCGTTCAATACGGTGAGGCATTAAGAACGGTAATGACTACGGTCCTTCAAAGATTTTGTCTTGTGTGTTAATATCAATTCATAATACGAAATCTTTCGCACCAAATGCTCCTACCCTGATTTTCGATTGTACTATTATCAACACTATCTATTCAAGCATTAGCCGCTCTGAAAGTTTAAGTTTATCACTCTTTTCTGTTTAATATAATTTCAGTTTGAATCTAGAAGTATGCAGCCAACAAAAATGACAAAGAAAGCTCGAAAGACGAAAGCTTCCCCTACAGTAGCCGAAGGAACATAAAAAGTTGTGTTGATCTCAGATACGACATGCCAAGACTGTGGGAAGATTTCATGCAAAGGACTATATGATATGTTGGAAAGGGAAAACCCAAAGGTAACAGAAGGAAAGGCAACGACTGACGGACCTGCAGAGTAAGAAAATACACTTAGTGATTTAGCTGATTCTTTCCTTCACCGAATAGCGGCCCGAGCAAAGATTTTACCATATAATGACATGGTAAAATGGGTAGTTGAAGGTATCAATATAATAGACAGAACTCTCTTCACATCTGATGGGAGAATACTTGGGTCCTTCAAGCCTGAGGATTTGAAGAAAATGTTTCATTTTCTAGAGCCTCACAAGTGCTACAACAAATCATTCCTTGAAGCTTTCGCGAAGGAAAATGAAGTAGAGTCCAACCCCATTAAACAATGGAGGCATTTCCCAAATAAACACAAGCACAAGTCATCTGGTATGTATTCTGTGGACTCCCTAGTGTCTCCATATTGTTATGCTGTCATAATGATGTGTAGATTATTTGGAAGCCCCAATTCTACTAAGTTTTCCATTGAAATGGTTCCCTCAATAGAAGCAGCTCTGAAGTCTTATGTGATGGATTGGGAAACCATTCTATCAGATAAAACGGCTGTCCAAATACTTGATTATAGGAAGAACAGGTGTGTTACCACCCGAGTGGTTCCCCCATTTTATATGAGTGCATATATAGTTGACACAATTTGTTTTAACTCTGATTTTGCTATCATGGGATGGAAATGGACTGTGCAGGACCCAACCCCTATCCATATTTATCATAAATACCTATGGAAAAAGCAATATAAGAAAAAATTGTGCAATATTTTCCATGGCTTCATCCTACCCATTCATCAGGCCATCTTTAATAGACCAGCTCCTCGGTTGTCCGAGGAAGCTAGCATCGATCTAACTTCAATTGGTAGTTGGTTTGGGGAAGAATTTTTTACATACATTAGGGTTTATGGTAGCATCACTGATCCGCATGTCCTTCCTCTATATGTCCTAGATAAATTATTGGCTAGGAAAATAGCCTGTCAGACGGTTAAAAAAGGCCTTACAAAAAATCTCAAAGACGCCAAGGAACAGTTATGGCCTGCCTTTCCGATCCGATGCGGTGTCTATTCGTTGCATGACTACAAACATACACAAGCTGAAGTTGAGAAAATAAGGGGTCTGAACCTAGCTGTTATTCCCAGAAGACAATATGCACCAAATAAAGTTTCTTATAATTTTACTACTTAGGTAAAGGTTAAGCAATTCATCCATGAAAAAGATGAATTCGATGACTTCTTCATATCAGTAGAGACATTTGCACAAGTGAGCCATCTGGAAAAGATCAAGCTGGGACCAGGAAAAATGGACCAATTCATTCAGTACAGGGTACAAAGGCTTCAGTCAGTACCACTAGAATTATTGAACACTACACCGGTCATCCATCAAACAGGGCAAATCATAGAGCAAAGCACAGAGCAAGACATAGAGAAAACTTCTGGTGAAGCCGAGACAAGCGAGAAAGCCGTCGAACAGTTGGATACAGATGTTCACATTGATCAGGTGTTGATCAAAGAATGGGAACAATTTGACCTTCAGATTAAGGGTCAAAGTGATACCCAAACTATTATCACACCACAATCTCCCTTAAGACAACAACCCATAGTTCATGATCATGTGGTTGAAAAGGTATCCAACAAGGATTCAACTATAAGGGAAGTCGAGATAATCCCTGAGAATCCTTCATCAGAGATTATATTGAGTATTGAGGAGATCCCACCGTTGGATGTGTTTTAAAGCCCTAAAAACTGGGTTGTAGTCAAAAGGCAGAAGAAGAAGAGGAAAATAGACCAAGTATCGACAACCATCTCTCAAGATGAATACATGACTGCCATTTGGAAAGATTCAGAAGTTGATCCCTTCGAAGACTTGACTAAATTATCTCAGTTTGCAGGTGCATATACAACTGCCACGATCGATAAAGCAACTTAAGTTAATTAATTGATCAAGGAAAAAGATCAAAAGATTAAACAACTTGGAGATCAGCTAAAGGCCGAAAGACAGAGGATTAATCAGTAGGCAATTGAAATATAGCAACAACTATCCCAAGCGTTTGAACAGCTAAAACTAGTGCATCATGAATAGATTAAAGCTAAGGATGAGCAAATAATGCAGCTACAACTCTCAATAGCGCAGTTCAAAGAAAATCCTAAAGTTGAAGAGTTTATAAAGGAAGCCTTAGAAATAAATAATTTCTTATCTCAACAACTAACCTAACTCTGCCAAAAGATACTCCTCATTCATCCATTATGCATCAAAACCAAGACACTGGTAGATCAAGCGGTTAATTCCAGATTGGAATTCGAGGAAGCAGATGACAAGAATATAGATTATGTCTCTTGGCAAAACATAGAAAAGGGAAGGGCTACTAAATTACCAGCGATTGAAGAATCTCATAAAGAGATATTATTCTCAGAATGGGAGACATTGTTGATCAAAGCAGAAAGAGATATTATTCTCAGAATGGGAGACATTGCTGATCAAAGCAGAAAAATTCAGTCTTCAAATGGGGACATAACTAAAAGGAAGCTTTTGACTCAATCAAACAAACAATCATTAATGCTCCTACATTGAATACTCTGAATTTTTCTAGTCATTTTTATTTTATACACTTTGGCCACTGAATCATCTTATGTTGTTGTTTTAACACAAATCAATGATCAACAAGAGGAAGCACCCATATCATTATTTAGTTCCAATTTGCAGCGTGTTGAGCTTAATTATTTTGAAGTTGAGAAACAAGCCTTTGCTGTATTTAAGTCTGTTAAACATTTTAGACCTTTCCTCCTAAAAACACATACAAAAGTGATAGTCCCATTTTCTGCAGTGAGACAATTACTAATTCAAAGAGAAGTAGGAGAGAAAAGAGCTAACTGGGTAACAACTTTACAAGAATATGACATTGACATTAAACCATCGAAATTTGTTATAGGGAAAGGTTTTTGTAGGTTATTGGAAGGATGATTTGATTTTTTACTTAAAAAATGGATATGCCCCTCCTGAGTTCAGCTACAAAAACAAACGTGCTCTAAGTTTAAAAGCCAAACACTATGAAATCGTTGATAATGTGTTATTCAAGAGAAATTATGATTATGTTATATTAAGATGCGTTGAAAAATCTGAAGCGCAAAAGGTTTTACATGAACTGCATGATGGCCCAGCTGGTGGACATTTTGGAGGAGACATTACAACACACAAAATACTGCATGCTGGGTATTATTAGCCGACGTTGTTCAAAGATACCCATGACTATGTGAGGAAATGCAAAATATGCCAGACTGTTAGTGGGAGGCAAAGGAAACCAGCCTTTCCTTTACAACTAGTTAATATTGAGCAATCATTTGAGTAGTGGGGGCTTGATATAATAGGAGAGATTTTTCCTCATTCTTCCAAGTAGCACAGATATATCCTTACAGCCACGGACTACTTCACAAAGTGGGTAGAAGCAATTCCACTAAAGGTAGCAAATTCTGATGCGATTATTGAATTTATTGATCATTTCATCATCACCAAGTTTGGTTTACCTAATGCACTTATCTTTGATAATGCGTCTTATGTTTCTGGAAATAGTATAGTTGAATTTGTTCTTAAGAGAGGTTTTAAGCTAAAACACTCTACAAATTTCTATCCACAAGGAAATGGCGTAGCAGAATCAATTAACAAAAATCTCATTGGGATTATTAAAATGACTGTTGATCAAAACCAAAAGAATTGGCATAAATTTTTAATATTTGCATTATGGGTAGATTGTATAACCCAAAAGGCCTCAATTGGTACTTCTTTTAACTTAGTGTATGGGAAAGAAGTTGTTATTCCACCAAATCTAGCCCTCCCATCACTAGCCCTAGTACAATTCATTGAAGAAACTCCTTCTTCCTCTATTCAATTAAGGTTTGATCAAATTCTTAAATCAGATGAGGAAAGAGAAAAGGCCAAGATTACTCATGCTAAACATAAGAAAGTCATTAAATCCTCTTTTGATGCAAGTTCAACCAGCTCAAAAACATTACAGATTGGTGATCTCGTTTTGAAATGGGACAAAGCACATGAAGACAAAGGTAAACATACCAAATTTCAGAAGATGTGGCTTGGACCATTTTAGATCGTCGAAAAGGTAGGCTCATCAACACTTTTGCTGCAAGACTTATCAGGAAAGAGAGATTCCCTTCCTGTGAATGGGCTTATCTTAAATAAATTCTTTCCTTAAGGAGGTGACCCCTTCTTATCTGTACATATTTTTTTTATGCAAATTTTGATTTCTTTCAATAATGTTGTAAATAGTATACCATTGGCTTTCTACTATTGAAATCTCTTTGAAAACATATTGTGAATATCCTCTTTTAGAAAGTAGAAACTTTTAAGGAAGTGATTACAGTTTTGGGAAATTAGATAAACATCATAACACTCTGAGATGTTCTTTGAAATTGTGAAATCTTTCAAACCAAGAAAGCATAGTGAATCATTTTAAGTTTTATCAGTTGAGAGAGGTTATTTTGTAACAAGTAAAGACTTTCTATTACTAAGCATCTACATCTCTACAATTGTCATCCAGTAACTATTAAGGAGTCAAAGGTTCACCCCATCCATTAGGACTATGGTTTTTTAGAGTGTAATTCTAAAATATATCTGATTTAAAAGATAAGAGGTCTCACTATGAGCCTGCTTACCATGATCATAGGGAACTAATTAAACTGACATTGCCAATACTGCATACCAAAACAGGGTAATGGCTTATAATCATAAGACAAGGGGTCTCATTACGAGCCAACTTGTTCAGTTCAATTGCAACCAGTGAATGGCTTTGTCATCTTCAGGCTCCCAAACCAGGACAATGGCTTTTATTCGGAAAAGGAAAAAGAAAAAGTAAAAATAAAAAATAAAAATATCTATAGATATATCTTTGTAAATTTATCTTTAAAATATTATTTTCTTAGATGGATGGGATAATGAGTAATTGACGATTAAAAGGTAACCTTGCCAAGAATATAGACGTTTGCTGGCAGCAATGGCTCTACCTGTGACAAAAGAGTAAATTCAAAAGCTAAGTTGCAGAAGCCCCCTACTTTATCTTTAACAACCAATCAAGGCTTGAAGAAACTATAAATGTTTTCATTAATAATAAGGGTTTGTAAAAGAAATTGAAAAATTGATCAATTTTTCTTATTCAGAGTAATTTTGTTTTTCTAACACATTTCAAAATAGTTTCCTTTTCCTCAATTGTTTGTACTAAAGAAAGGGTTAGAAATTTCATCTTTTTATGTAGCGATAATTGGTTCTTTCAGTGAATCACCAATTGTTGTGCTATACAACAACCCCCCCCATTTCAATTTTTTCTTAATTTTATTCTTAGATGCTAAATAGGAAATAGGGTCCCTTTATTTTGTAAAAAGCAATAAAATCTTTACATATAAATCAATTTCTTTGTTTCACACTTTTTAAAAATAAAAGTGCTTCAAAAAACCCTCTAAAAACAACACACATCGCATGTGCTTAAGGCCAAAAAACATTCAATCTAAATATTAGTGTAGTGATGTGAAGTTACTGCACAATCCTAAATGTTAGGCTTCTTGAAACAATTCATCGGTGAACATGCGATTGTGATAAAACTATTGCATATCGCAAATTGCCAATTTCAATAAACAAGCTATAATGGGCCATTGAAACTTTGCGATGCGATAAGATTCTCGCATCTCACATATCGCTAAAAACCGTATGAAGCCACACTTGACAAATTGCGATGCGATATGTATTGATCGCATATCACAATCCCAGAAGAGACAGATAAGACTCACTTCTGGGGAATGCAATGCGATGTTAAATATAAATAAAGTGATAATAAAAAGAAAACATTATATGGGCAGGTAAATAAGGACTTCCCCAACTCTTTGTGCCAAGTCATCATATATCGCAATCACATAAATTCTAAAGGCTTTTAGAACATGGCGCCTACACCTCCCGATTTGCGATATGTGGTCTCTCTTAGAATATTAAAATAATATATATTGAAATCGCTCATCGCAAAATCGAAAGATTGATGGCACACATTCTAATTAGGCCTTGGGAAAACTGCGATGTGATTTATTTATTGAAACATTTAAGTTTGACATCATTCAATATAGTGAGGCATTAAGAACAATAACGACTACGGCCCTTCAAAGATTTCGTCTTGCGTGTCAATATCAATTCATAATACAAAATCTTTCGCACCAAATGCTCCTACCTTGATTTTTGACTATACTATTATCACCACTATCTATTCAAGCATTAGCCACTCTGAAAGTTTAAGTTTATCACTCTTTTCTGTTTCATATAATTGCAGTTTGAATTTGGAAGTATGCGGCCAACTAAAATGACAAAGAAATCTCGAAAGACGAAAGCTTCCCTTGGAATAGCCGAAGGAACAGAAAAAGTTGTGTTGATCTCAGATACGACATGCCAGGACTGTGGGAGGATTTCATGGGAAGGAATATATGATATGTTTGAAAGGGAAAACCCAAAAGTAACAGAAGGACAGGAAACAACTGACGAACCTGTAGAGTCAGAAAATACACTTAGTGATTTAGTCAATTCTTTGCTTCACAGAATAGCGGCCCGCGCAAAGATTTTTCCATACAATGACATGGTAAAATGGGTAGTTGAAGGTATCAATATAATAGACAGAACACTCTTCACATATGATGGGAGGATATTTGGGTTCTTCAAGCCTGAGGATTTGAAGAAAATGTATCATTTGCCAGAGCCTTAGAAGTGCTACAAAAAATCATTCCTTGACGCTTTCGTGAAGGAAAATGAAGTAGAGTCCAACCCCATCAAACAATGGAGGCATTTCACTAACAAACACAAGCACGAGTCATACAATATGTATTCTATGGACTCCCTAGCCTCTCCATATTATTATGCTGCTGCACTGGTGTGTATATTATTTGGAAGCCTTAATTCTGCTAAGTTTTCCATTGAAATGATTCCCTTAATAGAAGCGGCTTTGAATTATTATGTGATGGATTGGGCAACCATTCTATCAGATAAAATGGCTGTACAAATACTTGGTTACAGGAAGAACATGTTTGTTACCACCTGAGTGGTTCCCCCATTTTATATGAGTGCATATATAGTTGACACCATTTGTTTTAACTCTGATTTTGCTATCATGGGATGGAAATGGACTGTGCAGGACCCAACCCTTATCCATATTTATCATAAAGACCTGTCGCAAAAGCAATATAAGAAACATTTTTACAAGATTTTCCATGGCTTCATCCTACCCATTCATCAGACCATCTTTAATAGACCAGCCCTTCAACTGTCCGAGGAATCTAGCATCAATCTAACTTCAATTGGTAGTTGGTTTGGGGAAGAATTGTTTACATACATTAGGGTTTATGGTAGCTTCACTCATCCGCATGTCCTTCCTCTATATCTTGTGTATAAAGTATTGGATAGGGAAATAGGCTATCAGACGGTTGAAAAAGGCCATAAAAAAAATCTCAAAGACGCCAAGAAATAGTTATGGCCTACCTTTCTGATCTGATGCGGTATCTATTCATTGCACGACTAAAAACATGCACAAGCTGAAGTTGAGAAAATAAGGGGTCTGAACCTAGCTGTTATTCTTATAAGACAATATGAACCAAATAAAGTTTCTTATAATTTTACTACTCAGGTAAAGGTTAAGCAATTCATCCATGAAAAAGATGAATTCGATGACTTCTTCAGATCAAAAGAGACATTTGCGCAAGTGAGCCATCTGGCAAAGATCAAGATGGGACGAGAAAAATGGGATCAATTCATTCAGTACAGGGTACAAAGGCTTCAGTCAGTACCACTGGACTTACTGAACATTACACCGGTCATCCATTAAACAGGGGAAATCATAAAGAAAATCACAGAGCAGGACGTAGAGGAAACTTCTGGTGAAGCCGAGACGAGTGAGAAAGCCAGTGAACAGTTGGATACAAATGTTCACATTGATCTGGTGTTGATCAAAGAATGGTAACAGTTTGACCTTCATATTAAGGGTCAAAGTGATACCCAAACTGTTATCACACTACAATCTCCCTTAAGATAACAACCCATAGTTTGTGATCTCGTGGTTGAAAAGGCATCCAATAAGGATTCAACTATAAGGGATGTCGAGATAATCCATGAGAATCCTTCATCAGAGATTATATTGAGTATTGAGGAGATCCCACCATTGGATGTGTTTTATAGCCCTAAACATAGGGATGTAGTCAAAAGGCAGAGGAAGAAGAGGAAAATAGACCAAGTATCAACAACCGTCTCTCAAGATGAATACATGAATGTCATTTGGAAAGATTCAGAAGTTGATCCCTCCGAAAACTTGACTAAATTATCTCAGTTTGTAGGTGCATATATAGCTACGATGATTGATAAAGCAACTGAAGTTAATCAAATGATCAAGGAAAAAGATCAAAAGATTAAACAACTTGAAGATCAGCTAAAGGCTGAAAGACAAAGGATTAATTAGCAGGCAATTGAAAGACAACAACAACTATCCCAAGAGTTTGAATTGCTAAAACTGGCTCATCATGAAGAGATTAAAGCTAAGGATGAGCAAATAATGCAGCTACAACTCTCAATAGCATAGTTCAAAGAAAATCCTAAAGTTGAAGAGTTTATAAAGGAAGCCTTAGCAATAAATAAATTCTTATCTCAACAACTAACCCAACTCTGCCAAAAGATATCCCTCATTCATCCATTATGCATCAAAACCAACACACTGGTAGATCAAGCGGTCAATTTGAGATTGGAATTCGAGGAAGCAGATGACAAGATTACAGATTATATCTCTTGGCAAAACACAGAAAAGGGAAGGGCTACTAAATTACCAGCGATTGAAGAATCTCATAAAGAGATATTATTCTTAGAATGGGAGACATAATTGATCAAAGCATAAAGAGCAACTTCAAGGGCTAGGGAAAAAAGGATTAATATCATTGAATTGATAAATGATAATTTACCAGTGCCAACTTAATTTTTGAGTGTACCCCTGAAAATCTTCCTAAGGTAAAAGTATTGGAAAAACAATGGAAGCAAGATTCGAACACCAGAGAAGAAAAACTCAAAAAATTAAAAGGCCTCAATTGGGATATGCATTGGATCTATTTGGTCAAACCACATAGCCAACAAATGATAGTCAAATGTCTTGCAGATGCAGTCGATCGCATGATACCCAAACTCTCGGATGTGGTGTACACAGAACAATTGCTTGCAATGATGAGTCATCCACTGAAATTCCAAACTATGCTCGATATTTGTCAACTAAAGCCACATGAGGAATAATAGACGTAATGCATCTTTTTGAAGTTATTTTCAATTCTATATTTGTCATGAAATCCCATATTTTTAGAGAGGTTGTTCTAACCACTCCAAGCATCTTTTACGAACAGTTTGTTTTTATTTTTACTATAAAGACCCTTTCATGTCATTTAAGAAAGGGTCATGAATTTGTATTAAAATTGGATTGAAAGCAAGGTTCAAGGTTCAAACTTGTTTTTGTAAACAAATTTCAAAAGGACTTGCATTTCTGTATCTTTTTGGAGTTTTTAGAATAAAAAGGAATGAACCAGACTGTTACTTCAGTAGCACATTCAAATACATATGGTACTTATATCTATGTCATTTTGTTTCATGTTAGGCAATTTAACAGTCTTTTGATTCAATATTGTTGTATATGTGAATGTCCATTCAATTTTGCATTTATATCACTTTTGATTATTTTTGGAATTGATATCCTAAACATGTATGCTGGCAATTAATGTTATTATGATATGTGATCTGTCTTTCATTACTTTATTTGAAGTAATTATCATTCATGCTTAACTTTTGTAATTAATTTATTGACCTTTAGTAGTGATTGATTACCTGAAGTCATCATACACAATCTTTACAGGGAAACTTGTCCCATATTATCCAATCGGAGCCACCATGCCAAACGGAAAAGGCACTGTATTAAGGGCCGGACTGGGTGGTCATCCCCCAATGTTGTTGCAGCGATTTTAGAGGCATAAACATACTAATAGTGACTAATGACATGGACTTTCTTGAAAGGTGACAATGTTTCCACTTGTGTCTTAAATCTTGTGTGAAAATTCCATGTTGTTGATGCCTTTAGCCTCCAAAGGGTCTTTAATCATATGGAGTCTTTTGGACCACTTTGATCATCAAGAGTTCAATGTTCTTTATTTTGTCACTTCATGTGTTCTTTATTCTTGAATGTTTCCTTTGACTTCCCCCTTTGACAGATCCCTTCACGCATCCTTGCCACATTGTTTTAGAATACCTACAACTAAGATAATTGATGGAAAACAAACATCAGTTTGAAACTTATCCTATTCTAACATGTTTCGTGTAAACAATTTGTTCATGGCTTATTAGTGTGCTCGGGAAGAACAAGGGAAACTTCTAGGCAGAGGGTACACATCCAAGGAGGAAGGGCTAATTGTTTGAGGCTTAAGGATGTGTTGTGCACTCAAAAAGGAAGGGAAGGCTTTATGGAGGGCGTAGGGTGCAAGTATGAAGGATGAAAGAAGGCCAGAAATTATTTTTTGTGTGCCATGTGCTCAAGTGAGGGTGGGACTTGGTGGAGGGCGCAGGGCACATCTTGAAAAGGGAAGGAGTGCCCGAGTGACGACTGATGATGCACGGTGTGCTTAGCTAGGCGTTGGGCGCATTGTTGAAGAATGAAGGGGGGATCCTTGATCATTGTTGGTGCGTCATGTGCCCAACTAGGAAGAAGGCTTTCTTAAGGGAACAATTTGGAAAACGAAGGAGGCAATGTTACTTGGAAGTGCGCTATGTGATCTTGGAGGGTGCAGGGTGCACTCTAAACAGGGAAGGGGTCCCAACTAAGGATTAAGAGTGCCCCATGCACTATGAGTTAAGAGTAAAATAAATTTAGACACATAAAAAATCATTAGAAAAACTTAGACAGGATCAAATACTGAGAAATATACATCAAAAAACCAATTTACAAGCACTCCCCAAGTGCGATAGACTATGTGTGTGTGACTATGACCATAAGTGTTGTTTTACAACAAATAAAGGTATTATAACCATGAAGTGCACTAGCGATGTTGTAAACAATGTGATGACACTTAGGAATGATAAAAAACACTTGAAACATGTGAAATGACTTGAAGCGACACTTGAAAACCAAAGTGACACTTGATATGACAATTTGGTAGGCTCTAAAATTTGAATGTAAAGAAATTTTGGAGGGCGTTGTAGCGACGACACCACTTGGTGACACACTTGGTGAACTCCAACTTCTCTATCTAAGAATATATTTTCAGTTAAAGGGTTATCCCTTCAGGAAGTATTGATTCACCTATCCAATTTCCTTGACTACCCCTCTTGACTCGGTTATATACATAGAACCTTACCTTCCTTTCCTTGGTTTAACACACAAAAGGCTATGCCATATTACAATTTTTTTGATCTAGGAAAGGTAATATAAAATAGAGAGATTAAGATATTTAGAGTATGAGTTTCATCTCTGGTGTTTCTTTACTGCCAACAAGCTTGGATAGTACCCCGACAGAGTCACTATAGGAGCACAAGTGTTGCTTCACTGTCAATGAGCCTTAACAATACCTCAATGAAGTCACTTTCTTCACCTCTCTGCGTAGGAATCCTTTCTCTTCTTTCACCCTTTATTTATCTTTTTTATAGAACTCCGCTTTGACACTTATTATTTCAATGGGCAGAAGAGGGATCCTTAATTATTGAGAGTATAAGAGGTTTCCCCTTTAGAGAAGTATTAATATAACCTCTGATATTAGATTGCTCGCTATATATTTCCCCCTTATCCTTTCTCTACTCAATTGGATAAGCATGTGAAAGCACCAAGCAGATTCTACACCAAGTTGAGGAGTTGGGATACTAGAATAGCTGTGGGTCTTATAGGTTCTTTCAAGGTTTTCTTCTTGGATGTATCGTATTTTCCTTATATACTTAGCTCAAAATATGGTATCTTCCCAAACAAAGAAGAAGAACTAATAGATATCAAAGTGTTGTGTTTGTCACATTTCCTCTTTACTCCACCACAAAACCCTTCTAAGCCATGCACTGACCAAGAGACAAAAACAAGACGTGACATGACTCGACACGACAAACATAATATGAGCAACAAACGATAAAGAAAAAAATTGTATAGGGAACACAACTTAGAATTTCTACTAAAAATAATGCTTGAAATCTCGACCATTAACAAGAAGAGGGTCAGTGCTCCCATCTAAAGATTTTAGCTTGAAAGCATTATGGACAAGTTTATCCTTGATGGTATAAGGGCCTATCCACAAAGATTGGAACTTTGTGTGTTGTCCTTTCTCTTCGTGGGATTTATCCCACTTCAATACTAAGTCACCCACATTGAAACTCTTTGTCCCTATAAACTTATAATCGAACCAACACTTAATACAATCTTGATGTATGACAAATTTTCTTTAGCTTTGAGCCTTTCTTCCTCAAGTTTAAGCAAGCTATTTATCATGCTTTGAACCAGAAGGTATGGTCTGCCTTAGGACTCTTGAGAGAGTTGTAAGGTTGGGAGACATAGGTTAGGAGGCAAGATAACTTTTTACCATATACAAGGAAGTATGGTGAGGTTTTAAGAGAGGGTTTGGGAGTTACATGGTCAACCCATTGTGCATTCACCAAAGCATTGTGCCAGTTCCCTTGTTCAGAGAATATAGTGTTGTTGTTGTTGTTGTTGTTTTTTTTTTTTAATGTGAATGAGATTCTTGTTTATTGATTTTGCTAAACCATTTCTTGGTGAGTAATAATTTGATGCATGCTTTAATACGATACCATTTTCTAATGCAAACTCATCGAGTTTTAGTGAATAAAAATAAGCAGCATTATCAAAGATAAGAGACGTTCGAACTCCAAACCTGGTTATGATGTTCCGCTTTAGGAATTGGATAACTTCATGGTCATTGACTTGTCTTAAAGGAACTGCTTCAGTCCATTGAGTGAAATAATTTGTCATTGTTAAGATGTATGAGTGTTACTTTGAAGAGTGTGGAAATATTTCTCCAATAACATCTAGTCCCCACTATTGTAACGGTTCCTCAACTGCTACTGGTAGTAGTAGGGAAGATGACTTATGGTCTCGATCGGGATGTCTTTGACAAGTTGGAAACTTTTGGGCATAAGCGTGTGAATCCTTAAATAAGGTAGGACAATAATAACCAACCCTCATTACTTTATGTGCAGTTATATTGCCCGCAGAGTGTCCACCTATCGGTCCCTCGTGCAAATCTCTTAATACCTTTTCTGTGTCTTGAGGCTATAGGCATCTTAGCAAGACACCATTATGTTGCTTTCTGAAAATCACTCCATGAACAAGTTGATAAGATAGATCTTTAAGGCGAATTTCCCTCTTTTGTATGTTTGATAAATGTGTGGGCAAGGTTCCATGCTATAAGCATTTTCTTACATATGAATACCATGGCATTGTTGGGCTTGTTAGAGGATCTTGTTCAATTTTATAAATATCTATTTCTTGCTCTGCAACATAGTTTTCTTCTGCTGCAAATTGATAGAGGCCATGACGCATAATAGTATGGACTAGTTTAAACTCCATATCATATTCTTGTAAATAGGTCATCCAATTTTGCCTCTTCTCACCCAACTCCTGTTGCAGGAAGAGTGTTCTAACCATTGGATGAGGCACATATATGATCGTGTGAACTTTGAGGAGATAAGGCCTGAAATGCTTGATTTCCTTGTATACATCGTAAGCTTGTTTATCAACGGAGGGGTAGTTCAACTCTAACCCTTGTAAGCCAACACTCATGAAAGAAATAGGAAGTTCATTTCCTTCAACATCCTTTTGTGTCAATATGGTCATGATAGATGAATCCAAAGTGAAAGTATAAACCAAGAAATCTTTTCCATAATCAAGACTAAACAATGCAGGCACATCAACAATATCTTATTTGATATGAGAAAAAGCATCCTTTTCCCTTTTGTCCGATTTATAGATTGCATCCTTATTTATCATCTCTTGCAATGGTTTAACTATTTGGGTGTAATCAAATATGAACTTATGTCAGAAATTAATCTTCCCCAAGAAAGATTGCATAGCCTTCTTGTTTACTGGGAAAGGGATTTGAGCTATAATTTTGACCTTTTCTGGATTAACTTTGATTCTTCTCTTGGCAATGATGTGTACTAAGAAATTTCCTTCTGACATGCCAAATATTATTTTCTTGGGATTGAGAGAAATCCCATACTTGCAACACCACTCAAATATATGGTTTAGATAATGCACATGGTCCAATCGTCTTTTAAAGAATACAATTACATCTTCTAGATAGACTACTACACTTTGACCAATCAGGCCACAGAAAGCAATGTCCATTGCTCTTTGAAATGTAGTGCCAGCATTAATAAACCCAAATGGCATGTGCTTAAAGGAAAATTTTCCCCACTTGGTCTAGAAAGTGGTTTTGAGATGGTCTCGTTATACCACTAGCACTTGATTGTATCCAGAGAAACTTCTAGCACGAGAACATCTCGGACCTAGATACTGTTTGGAGGATTTGTTCCATAGATGGCACCAAATAATTATCTTTTTCTGATTCTTGGTTGAGATTTCCAAAACCGACACATAACCTTATCTCACCAGACTTCTTCCTAACAAGGACCAAATTTGAAACCCAAATAGAATGTTTGGCCTTAAAAATGATCTGAGTGTCCAACAGTTTCCTTAACTAGTTTTGGATTAGGGGCTCAAGCATTGGATGAAATTTCCTTAGCTTTTGTTGAAATGGTTTCACCCCTTCTTTAATAGGAATGACATGTTGGATAATACGAGTATCATATCTCTTTAAATCATCGTAATTCCATGCAAACACATCACAGTACTATTATAAAAGGTGGATGAATGTTTTTTGTTCTTGCAGAGAACAACATGTATCGAGGTTTACATATTTCAAATCATCTTGAGTTCCCAGATTGACATGTTCATATAACAACTTCAAGCTTTGAGTAGTATTAATTGGCCCTCTGAATTGGTTTTGTAGGTCATATAGTTTTTCCAGGGACACTACATGTTTAGGCATAATATTCCCTTTCATTGCATCGATTGCTTCCTGCAAAGGCTGGTTGTGCTCATCTTCTTCAATGGTTGCATCTTTGAAAACATATGCATTAACTATAAGATGCAGTATTTTTTAGTCCTCTTTGACAACACGAAAATTAGTTACATTATTGGGCACAAAAGGTTTATATATAATTTCTATAGAAAAACTATTTTTCAAAGGTGACATTCTTGCAGTTGCATTAGCTAATGTGTCTGCAAGAACATTTCTAAATCTAGGAACATAAATAATATTAAAAGCTTTAAAATGAGTAATAAGTCACCATACCTCATATTGGTAGTTTTTTAAACTTGGTGAAACACAATGGATAATGTTTCATACCTGGTGAGTGACCACTTCTGAGTTACCAATTACCTTGAGTAGCTCTACCTTACGGTCAATGGATTTCTTTAATCCAAGAATGAGTGATTCATATTCGATAGTATTGTTAGTGCACTCGAACTTCAAATGGAATGATAGGATGTACTTCTTGTTATGTGGGCCTATGACAATGCAACGAGCTCCAAAGCCATCCTAAGTTTTTGAACCATCTAAGTACAAGGGCCAAATATTATTAGATACTAAATTGGTTCCTATACTATTATTACTATGTGCAACTATGTTACAAGATTCATTAGCATCAGTTGGTGTACAAGAAGGAGCTCCAACTATGTATCTGGTGGGACGAGTGTTGGTTGTTCTTGATAACACCCGTGATCAATTTCCAAGAAACGATTTCCAAATATTACGTTTGCAAAGCCAATAGGCTCATTATGACCCTCAAGTGGTGTCACAATATATTTCATGTAGGGCTCCCTTTCCACTCGGATCTGGTTTTTTCCGCCCTTGTATGGAAGCCATAAGTGTGACCAATTTGTTACAAAATACCCTTGTAAATTACTATACCAGTCTCTACTCAAGAGTAATCCATAGTCTTCATGGATTCTCATAATCACAATGTTGATACATTGATGTATTCTTTGGTTTGATGAGAAATGGATAATAACATTCTTAAGTTCACCAATGTCATGGAAAAGTGATATGTCCAATTGAATGATTTGTGCTTCAATTTGATCCCATTTAACATTGATTTTCTTAGCAACAGATAATGGCATTACATTCACAGATGCACCTGAATCAAACAAACAATTATGGAAATTGTAATTAAAGATTTCAAAAGTAAACAAAAATGGGGGGCAGAGAATGTTAGTATCTAAATTTACAACATTAACCACAGATTTGAGAGTTCCAAGAGACTTACCAGACACTGTTTGAGAAGTAGAAGCTTTATCACCTGTCATAGGCTATGCAAAGAACGCTTGGACAACCAGTTCTCACAGGCCTATTATCTTTGCAAGATAAAGAATTGAAATGTTAGCACAAGCTCTTTTCATATCCTCAATGATGTTATAATCAATGGTATCATTTCTAACATGCAGTGTTGAAGTGTCTGGAGGTGTAGCTCTGTTTGAAACTTCCGGAGTGATAAACTTATTTTTATTGTTAGTGGAATTGTTCTTAGAAGCATTATCATTTCCATACTTGTTTTGTGCATTATGAAAAATATTGGCTAGTGGTGAGATCCTTATTAACAATTTCTTCTTCCACTCTTGTCTTATCAATTCCTGTTTAGAAACATGCCCTTTTCTTCTCAAATTATAACAATAGGTTGGTTTTTGGGGGGGCTCACTTTCATGTGGTCCTTCAACACTTTTCTTGTTAGTATTGAGAATGAAATCAAATGCATTAATTGAGTGTCCAATGCCTATACTTTCCTCAGTTGTGGCAAGCTCATTTGTTTCCTATGGTTGCTTATACTTATCACATGCTAGTAAAGTATCAACAATATGGGTTTCCATAGTGGTCATGTTGTGGTTCCATTGTGGGCAAGTTTTCTTTGGATGCCTTTCTTGATGGAAGGAGCGGTAGTTTTCCGTGTCTATGCTTTCAACATTCAACACAACATTTGAGCTCTGGGAAGATTTAGCCAGTTGGTTACTATTATTCCTTCTGAATAAGAAATACTCAGGGGTCTTTCTACTGATAGATGTCTTGCTTGACTTTTTCTTTAATTCAGATACTTCATTGGTGAGTGACTTTAGAGATTAAGTCAGGCTTTTAATATCAACATAATCCTTTTCTTTAACCTTATTTGAGAAGGCTTGAGACTTCTTTCCAGTCTCCTTGGATTCTTTAGATTCTTCATCATCAATAATAGCTCCAACAACATGCAAGTCTTTCTCCAGGGAAATTGCTTCTGCAAAGTTCAAAGCAAGTGCCTCCTTTGCAACTCTCTTAAAAAAACATAAATGTTTTTTGGAAAGGAAACTATATAATAGTCTATAGTAATAGAATCATGAGGTTGTGTGTATGGAAGGAACTTATTCAATATACGGTTAAACTTTTGATTGAAATCTTTGACTCTCTCCTTTTCCCCCATCTTAATATTTCCGATCTCTTTTAGAAACATGGAAAAAGTTTTATCATCAATTTTTTTTTCCAAAAGCAATTTCCTAAACTCCCTCCAACCATGGATTGAATTAACAGGCAGGCTATGATACCATAATGTTTCTCTGCCTTCTAGAGTGAAAGGAAAAAGTATACAATAAAAATAATCATATCGTACCTCTAACATTTGTAGATGCGCCCAAAAATCACCAATATGGTCCTCTACCTTAGTCTTCTTGTTAGGATCAAACTTTGATAGCAACTTCTTTGGATGTTTAGGCATTCTATGAAGATTATCCAGAAGAGCGAGTGGCCCCTAGGCCATCCAATCTAGTTCTTGATCAACCATGTCTTCGTCTTCTTGTTCCTCATCCTTTTCTGAATCGGATGAGACTTCTCCTTCATCATTCAAGCCTTCATTAAACTTAAAATCATCTGTTGACTATTATCCATCAGAAAGAACAAGATCTTCCTTGTACTCTTCATTAATAGGTGGATGCTTCTCTTACTGAATTGTTTCTTCTGAAGACTCTACTAATTCCTCAAGAGTGGGAAAAACCAAATCTTGCACTAATGTAACCAATACACTAGTATGAGTTGTTTCTTTCTTTTTGGTGTGTTGGGGAAGATTATGAGCAATGGGAAGTAAACCGATAGCTTTCACACACTGACAGGTAATAGGCTAAATTTCCGAGATTTGATCGTAAGTAACTTCGTAGGCTAACTTCGGACTAGGTTGAGAAGATCCTCCTACCTCAAGAATAGGAGTTGGAGTGAAACTGGGGATATTACTGCCTTGTCCAAAAGATTAATTATTGGGATGTGATGAGTTATCAGATATAAAAAGCTAGTTTCCCTCCTTCTAGCACTAGAATGTTGATGGTGCTAGAATATGCCAACATACATGGGATCTCCCCAATATGAGGTTCCAATTAGACCTCACACTATTTGGTGTAGGATACCCATCTGGAGATATGGCTTGACTGCCATTAACTTAAATATTTTTCTTGGATTAAGCAATTAGCATGAGAAAGTAGTGCGCGTGTGCTTTGTAATGAGCAAGAGAGTGTGACTTGTGGACCGTTTGATTGTAAATGTATCACGATTATTTTACTGCAAAGAAGAAAAGGGGGTATCTAAAAGAAAAGTAGTAGTACTAATATATAAAAGACGCATGCACATAGAAAAGGAAGAATCATTAGACATCAAGTGAAATAGTTCACATAGATGCAACGATCATTAAAACGATCACAACACATTTCCAACAAGTTTAGCACCAAAGTCATTGAAATAGTTCAATTACTTTAGTACATATGAAATCCAACATAAACTGTAAATATTAGAAGAATAGTCTCAAAACTTCCACGATCTATGCATGAAAATGTGTTGGTCGAGTAGCTTGAAGTATTAAGCAAAAGTTCCAAGATACATGAGTACAATGATCACTAGCTCCAATAGTGGACCATTAGAGCCACTACTTGCTCACCAAAAGTATTATCTCTATCTCTCTAATGCATTGTGCAAGAAGCTAAGGTGAAAAGTATTTTGCTTGAGTAAAGAGGCTTCTTTTATAACTTGAGGCATGACCTTCCATATCCCCATGACTCTTGAGTTTCTCATATACTTTTCAACTTCTAATGACCTTTGGACTTCTATACAACTCTTGGAATTCTAAATGAATTTTGGAATTACATGTGTGTTTTGGACTTTTTCATATGCCTCTTTTGCCCATACATGACTCTTGGACTTTCACTTCTTTGTCTTTAAAATAATTACATAATTACATCATGATTTCCACATCTTCATGGGGTGGCAACATGACCAATCACTAACATTGATGTCTTGGACCCTAGTGATTGATGACATGGAATTTCTTGAAAGTTGACTATGCTACCACTTGTGTCTTCAATATTGCATGAAACTTCCATGTTGTTTATGCATTTACCCTCCAAAGCGTCTTTGATCATATGGATTCTTTTGGTCTGCTTCAATCATCAAGATTTCAATGTTCTTGATTTTGTCACCTCATGTGTTCTTCATTCTTGAATGTTTCCTTTGACTGCCCTCTTTGACATATCCCTTCATGCATCCTTTCCATGCTATTTAAAATACCTGCAACTAAGATCATTGATGGAAAGAAAACATCTGTCTGAAAAATATCCTATCCTAACATGTTTCATGTAAACAATTTGTTCATGGTTTATCAGTGCACTCGGGAATAGCAAGGGAAAATTCTAGGCACAGGGAGCACTGTTAAGGAGGAAGGGTTGAGTGTTTGAGGCTTGAGGATGCATTGTGTGCTCAACAAGGAAGGGAAGGCTTGATGGAGGGCATATGGCTCAGGTCTAAAGGATGAATGGAGGGGCCCTGTGCTCAAGTGAGGGTGGTAGTTTGTGGAGGGCGTTTGTGGAGGGCGCGGGGCACATCCTAAAGAGGGAAGCAGTGCTCAATTAATGACTTATGATGTGTTGTGCACTTGGATAGGTGCATGGAGCACTGTTGAAGGATGAAGGGGGGCTTCTTGATCATTGTTGGTGCGCCATGCACCCAAGTAGGAGGAAGGCTTGCTTAAAGGTGTAGATCAGAAAATGAAGGAGGAAATGTTGCTTGGGAGTGCGCTATGTGCTCTTAGAGGCTGAAAGGCACACTCTGAACATGGAAGGGGTCTTGTTTAAGGCTTAATAGTGCACCATGTGATTTCTTGGCCTTAGTGAGCCAAATTTTCTGAAGCAAATATTTTGTCTAATTATGGAAGGTTAGGGCAAGGGAAGCACTATGAGTTGAGAGTAAAATCAAGTTTGACACATAATAACTCATTAGAAAAACTTATACATGATCAAATACTGAGAAATATACATCAAAATGCCAGTTTACAAGCACTCCCCAAGTACAATAGACTAAGTGTGTGCGACTGCGACCAAAAGTGTCATTTTACAACAAACAAAGGTATTATAACCAGGAAGTGCACTAGATATGTTCTAAAAAATGTGACGACACTTTGGGATTATTAAGACCACTTGAAACATGTGAAATTACTTGAAGGGACACTTGAAGACCAAAGTAACACTTGATATGACAGTTTGGTAGGCTCTAAAATTTGAATATAACGAAATTTTGGAGGGTGTTGTAGCGTTGACAGCAACCCTATAACCATTATCCTTTATACTTATATTACCCTCAACCATATAAGTGATAAGTATTAAACTATATAATCACTCATCATTGTAATCCCTAACCATGACCTCTATAACTTTTAACTCCAACATAACCACTAACCTTGATAATTCTTATTATCCTTAATCCCTAACCCATATAGCTCATGGTCCCTAGATTATATAACCTCTAATCATTATAATTTTTAACCCTATAATCAATTATACTAACCTTTATAAACTCATATAATTAGAATCATAAACAAATATTTATCCTCTAACTTTTGGTGCACAATCTCTAATCCTAAAAATTATAAATGCAAATACTTAATTCTTAACTACTAATGCTCATAACCCTTTGTTGACGGTGTTGGATACCACCAATAGTAGGGGGTCTCCCAATTATGAAGTCCCAATTAGACCTCACACCGTTTGGGATAGGAGCCCCATCTAGAATAAAGGCTCGACTGCCATTTATTATTAGATATTTTCCTTGGTTGCAATTATCAACATAAGAGATCATACATATAACTTTTGAGATAAGCAAGTAAGTTATCTTTGTGAAACACCGATTGAAATGTATATAAAGTACTCTCACAGAAGGGAAAAGAAAGAGTGAGCCTTTAGAAGAAAAGTAATAGAAATATCCTAATAAAGACACACACGAGCATGGAAAGAATCGTTAGTTAATCTATGAAATAGTTCACAAAGTAACAACAATTATGAAAGGAACAACGCACATTCAACAAGATGTATAACAAAGTTAACGAAATAGTTCATTTTATTTAGTACACATGGACGCAAACACATATCGTAAACATTAAAATAATAGTATTATAACATCCATGAAAGTTCATTGACCCTAAGAATTTCAAATATTAAGTGAAAGTTCCAAGATACACAATTACAATGATGCAACACTAGCCCCAGTAGTGGAACATTAAGCCACTACTTGCTCCTCCAAAGAATGATATTCTCTCCTATGCCAATGTATATAAGTCAAGGTGAAAAGTATCAAAGTCCATTTACTTGAGGAATGAGGTCCTATTTATAACCAATGAGGTGACCTTTCATCTCCCATGTCACTCTTGACCTCCCTCATGACTCTTGAGATCCTAGATGACCTTTGGACTTCCTAGTGACTCTTCACATTCCAGGTGCGACCCTTTGGTTTACACACTTAAATTTTCCAATTTTATAAATTACATGATTACATTCCACCAATAACGTGGGGAAAATTCATAGAACAAAATAACACTTGTGTTTACA
The DNA here is from genome assembly GCA_000404065.3 of Pinus taeda. Classification (NCBI taxonomy): domain Eukaryota; kingdom Viridiplantae; phylum Streptophyta; class Pinopsida; order Pinales; family Pinaceae; genus Pinus; species Pinus taeda. The sequence goes on along the minus strand of APFE031011811.1, from coordinate 20,911 downwards.
TTTTGAGAAGCTACAATTTGGTGACTAAGACATGAGACTTCATTGTAATGTATCAATGCAAAGTTCTTCTCTTTGATACTACATCTTCAACGCTTCATGATTGATCTAATATGTGCTTCATCTTCACTGTCCAAAGGGTCTGGGTAAGTATTGGAACCTTCTAAGTCAACATGAGTTGTCATCTTTCTATCATGGTACAAGATTCCTTTGCTCCTACACGGTAGCATCTTTGTGTCTTAGCTCCACAAGTGTCCTTTTGAAACCTGTAATTAATTACCTCCTTAAGCATCATCTTTCCATGTTAGGATGATAACACCTACAAATGAAGTTCACTCATGAAAAGACAATATCAATCCTAAAATCACCTATTCTACCTTGTTTTCTCATGTAAGATGTTGACTGTGATGGGATAGTGTGCAAGGATTATGAGAGAGGACTTCTTGGGAGCATAACACAGAGTCAAGAGGCAAGGGGTGAAGGTCTAGGCAATGGGAGTGTGCACTACGCAATAGAAAGAGAGAGATGAAAGGATTGGGCACATAGGGCAAGTCCATGTGGCAATGGCCAGGAGCTTAAAGACTGAAGTTTCCCAATGCATAATGACTAAGAGGGAGTCTTAAGGTTGAGAATATGTTTCCATTTAGATTACATAATGCGTAATGAAGGGAATGATAATAAAATATTTGCACATAGGGCAAGTGTAGGAGACGAGGGTAACAAGCTTGCTCACTCAGGTTGCACAATGCATAATAATAAAGAAGGATTATCTTAGTATTAAGAAGTTTTCCATTTAAAGGGGCTAAAGGAGACCTTACTTTCCATTAGGAGTGTGTAGTGTGCAACAAAATTCAAGGTTTATCAAGGCTTTGCACAGTGGGAAAGTGTAAGTACCAAAGGTTGAGTGATTGTGCTCTAGAGATGCATAATGTGCAATGTGAAGGGGGATATCCTTAAGAGGGGCACATAGGGAAAGTGTAAGTAGAAAGAGGCTCACAACTGATGCTTGAAAGTGCACAATGCGCTCATCACTTGGTCAAATGTTAAAGGTGTTCATAACTTGCGCATCATGTGAGGACAAGGAATAATCCCAAAAGTGACTAAATGTGAGATTAGTGGAACAAAGAGGAGAGAAAGAGAATGCATAACAGGTCTTGAACACGATACCACACACATACATAATCACACTTATGAAAATAATATGCATAGTACCCAAAACCAACATATATTCATTGAAATGACAATTGTAATGTCCCTTAATAATAAATAATAAAAATAATAAATAAAAATAATATAATATAATATTAAATAAAATAATAAATAAAAAATAAAAAATAGTAATATTAAATAAAATAATAATAAATTAAATAAATTAATTACAAGCTCTAAATAAATATAAATAAGAATAAAACAAGAAAGCAGTAAAAATCAGTGAAGCTATCAAAAAGTAAAAACAAAAGGATAAAACAAGAAAGCAGTAAAGTTGCATGTTGACACATGGAGTGTGTGCATGTGGTTCTCCTTCCAATGTTTGCTCTATTTAATAGATGGGGAGGAAGATGAGAGGCATTCCATCATTCCATGATTCCACCATCCATTCTCTTGGGAGAATAGTGTTGTGAGACAAAGGATTCCCTGGCAGTAGTACGTTGATTGAGGGCTCGGGGGTGGCCAATTGTAGCAAGATTTTGTGCAACTGAGCCTACAGTTGGGTGGAGAGTTGTCCCCAAGACTTTGTTGCAGGTAGCAAAATTCAAGTAGAGTTCAACTAGAGTTCCACAGGTAAGTTGTCTCTCTTCACTCATATTTTTGTAATTTAATGTTAACTAGTTGATAAAGTGCTTGTTGATTATAAATCGCTTGATTAATCTAATTAATTATGTGTTGTTATTTTGGGGCTATTACAACAATAAAGTGACACTTATCTCCAATTACGACAGTTAGGATGCAAGTCTTTACAATGCAAGTGTCGAATGCAATCAAAAGTTACAATATATCATGGGAGAGTTTCTAGCACATTTTCTTATGATAGGCATCAAATAGGGAAAGAGAGTGCATTAGAGTTGCCTCTAAAAGATGTCCCAAGGTGCTCTTAACAAGATATGTGAAAGAAAGTGAAGGCGACACATGCAAGAGCTAAAGTGACACATGCAAAGACAAAAGAAAGTGAAAGCGATACATGTAATAATGAAAGTAAGCAAAAACAATGCTGCAAAATAAAAAGCGACACATACAAAAGCAAAAGTGACAACTGAGAAATTTACTCGGATGATGGCACACTAACAACCACGAGTGAGAGAATGCTCCTTGTGATCTAAAAGTGTGTAGAGTTTGAAAGCGAAATATGAATATGAGATGAGCTCTTGGATGGTCTCTTTACATAGGGAGAGCAAACATGCAATTATGATTAAGGTTTGTGAATGCACTTAATGCATGTCGAGAAACTAGGAGTCAAGAGTGAGTTGACCGCCACTAAGATGTGTGAGAATACTGACACCGTCAACAATGATTGCACAATCACTGTCTACAGAGGATTCCCTTAATTTCTTCAGGAGTTGTGCAAACACTTTCACTGGGAACTGCGAAATCATTGTTGGCAAGGATTGTGCAATGACGATCAGTTAGGAGTTCATAGTGTCTGTTAGCAAGGACTGTGCAATCATTATTGAAAAAGGGTACAAAACATTGTCACTATGAAGAGTTGGGCATGTGAAATCAAGTAGTTGTGACACTTAGTATTTCTAAAGTAAGACTTGAACACTTAGACAACATGACCAAGCATGACATTAATGGCTTGAAATGAAATATGACCTGATCATAAGGAGACTCCAAAATTTGAAGATAGGCACAATTTTGGAGGGGGTTGTAGCAACTACAACACTTAGTGATTTACTAGAAGAACCTCAAATTCTTCGTTTAGTTCTATCTTTATGAACAAGGTATAGCTTTTGGGAAGTATTCTCTCATCCCATAGATCATTGTATCCTCCTTACTTAGCATGATTATAGTGTAGTATTTCTTATTCCTCTTGTCAGCTTAACACACTCAAAAAGCTAGTCAAACTTCAGTAGTTTCAATTAGGAATGTAAATTTGCAAGTTTAAGATATTCAAAGTATTATTGTCATCTCTAGTGTTACTCCACTACCAACAATCTTATTCGATACCCCGGTAGAGTCACTTCAAAGAATCACAAGTATTTCTTCGTTGCTAGCAGGATTGTTCAGTACCCCAGTGAAGTTGCTTGATTCACCTCTCTACGCAGGAAGCCTTTCTCTTGTTTCAACCTTTATCTTATTATGCTCATTAGAATTTTTCACCACGAGTGAAAGAGGGATCCCAACTTATTTTACGAGCAATGGAGGTTGTTCCTTGTTTCATAGAGACTCTTATATATATACCTCTAAGATAAGATTGCTGGCTTAAGTTTTCTCCTTTCCCTTCTCTACTCGACTGAGTTGACATGTTAGAAATCAATCAATATACATGGTCAATTGAAGGGATGAATATCCTATTATAGGTCTGAGCATTATAGATATGCAAAGGCTTTCATTCAGAATGTGTCCTTTTTTCTATCTAAGTAGCATGGACTTGTTAAATATATTTAGGCCCAAAAAAAGAAGGGGACCAAAAGTTAACCAAACATTGCCAGTTGTAACAGTTCCCTTTTAAACTTTGCCACATTACCTCATAGCCAAAATAGACAACTTTCAAACAAAAATTGTTTTCAACACAAACTTATAAAAGAGATGCAAAAAAAAAACTCAAACAGGGAGGAAAATGTTGAATGCAAGGAGCTAGATGCAGGGTGAAAAACAAAGGCAAAATGCAACAATGCAAGGAAATACAACTACTTTAATAAAAGAATCATGATTAAACCTAAATCCTAATCTATCTAACCAGAAGGTCAGGATCATGTGAAATCAAATTTCCAATACATCCACAAGAGTTTCTCCTGACTTGCAAGTACAAAAAGATAAGCAGTTAATACCAAGACGAAACAATGGGTGAAAAAAAAAAAAAAAAAAAAAAAAAAACTTGCACAAGAAGCCGAAGTTCTTTCCTACGGGAAGAAAGGTGTTCCATAATGGATTGCTTTATCCAAGATACTTTATTACCTTGATGTACATAATAAGGATCGTAAATATCTTGAAAGAGTCATGCAGATATGCATTTGTCTGTGTTGACACCTAATCATTTGGATTGGGTGAATATATGTAAAATAATGTAAATAGTAAATAAGGAGAATAGGAATATGAAGAGACATTGGGAGGTGAAGCCCAAGAGTCTCTCCCTCCATGTATATGTCCATGAGAAATCTTAATGCAAAATCACAATTTGCATTGTGGAGTTACCTCCTAGACTAACATGGTATTAGAGCCAACTCCATTTTCAGATTTTCTTCCCTTGTAACTCCCTTCTGCCATTTCTGCAGTTTGCCATACTCTTCATTCCTATGCTCTGTGTTTTATAATCTGGTGTACATTCACACTTTTTTAACTCTACCTTACCACTAGTTTACTGTGTGATTGGTATCAGAGGCTCCCAATTGCTCCTAGCATAACACTTCTCACCTGCACAAGTCCCTCTCCCAAATGTGCAACCACAAACGTTGTATGTTCCTCCCACAAACGTTGTATACATTAAACCACTCTTGGTTTTTTACACAGGTCCCCTCTCCCTCGAGCCTCGACCTCTCATCCCTCTCCTTCAAGTGTTAATACCCACTAGTTCATTACAATACACCACTCCAAATGTTGTGTTGAAGGATGGATCACTGCTAGCTACTCAAGTTCACATACCGACAGTCATACCACTGCGCTTCCCCATATATAGTTTCATAAAACACCCTTGATTCCAGTAGAAGACATTTCGTTAATTTGTTTTTGTATTGCCCATCACATTATGTTTGTTTGTTCCCAATCCCATCGCTTTTCCACTTGCATTCATACCATAGTCCACATACTTCGCCGCAAACCCATACTCTGGTTGCCATACTTTGGTTACACTGCCGCTACCATACGTGGCCCCTCCTCCATCCCTCCATACAACCCCTCCTCTCAGCATCGACTCCACAGTCGAAGTCCTACACACTGCACTATGATTCATGGTATTCACGTTCAGTTCACCCTCAATACCACACAACAATTTCTTCATACAACACTCACATACCTCACATATGCGTTAATACCTCTTCCATATGCGTTAATACCTCACCACCAGTTAATATTTCCCCCTCATACTCCCTACCCTAAATAATCCCTCCCCCACATACCACCTCCCCTAAGTAGCAACTCCCCAAATTATTACCTCTATCCTATATATTAGAGTGCATTTTTTTACAGTTTTACACCAGAACTGCATTTTTTTACCACTAGGAGTGAAATTTTTTATATATTGGCAACACAATATATTTTTTACACGATAGACAGTATTTAAGATGCATTCATTGATATCAATTATTGGAGTAGTCCTCTCTAGAAAAGAGAACTATTTAGAATGGTCAAGGCAGATTAAACACACTCTCATTTTTAATGAGTTATCGGAGGGAATTAGTGAAGGAGAAGGAGATAATGAACCTGCAAAGCCCACCTCAGATAAGGAGATTGCCATTTGTGAAAGCGATAACAACAAGGACTATGCCTTGATTGCAACATCTGTAAATGAAGAGGTGAGTCGCCATATTTCGAATCAAATGCTTTTAAAGAGTTACAAAAGTTGAAGGAACTCTATGACTCACACTTTGAGCTTGAAGTTGTGAAATTGATGGTTAAATTGTTCAATGTTGAATTAAAAAAAGGTGACCCTTTTTCTATAGCATCAGAAGTAAGATCTAATATGCATGATATTAAAACCATTGGTGTTCAAATAGACATTCCTCTTATAGCTTATGTCAAGGCACTATATCCCACTTATTCAGATTATCTTGTGTCATTGCAAGCAAGTGGAAACCTCGAGGATATTACCTTTGACTCCCTTTAGAAGAAGTTTGCTAAGAGAGAGAAGGATTTTGGGAAGAAGACAACTCCTCAGTCTTTTGAAGAATCTACGTGTCTTGCACATAGAAAGAAGAATCATGCAAAAGATTCTTCTATAGGAAGAGGTGGCCAAAGAGGAAGAGGAAGAAGAAATTTAGAGGCAGGGGGCATACACTTTCAAGGAGGAAAGTCTGATCTTCATTGAATACATTGCAATAGAGATGGACATGATTCATCTACATGTAATTGCTTTGGGATAGAATTGAGTAGGAAAGAAATGAAGCCAAAGGTAAAACCCAAGACAAAGAGAAAGGTAAAGCACCTCAATCTGCTTACTTTATTGTGGCACATTGTAATACTGGAGTAACTCAAGACTTGTTTAATGCTTCACTTGCTTCTTCGAAAAATGATTAGTTGCTTGATTCAAGGGAAACTTGCCACATGAATTTTAGAAGAGATTTTTTTGAAGAATTTACTGACAATTTTGATGGAGCAGTATACTTTGCAGACACTTCAAAATTCAACCCATCAGGGGTTGGCACAATCAGGCTCAAATTGCCTGGTCTTCTAGACTTTCTTCTACATGATGTTTTATATCTCCCAGAGCTAAGGATAAACTTATTGTCCTTGGTCCACATCTACCAGCAAGGACACTCCATTCATATGTTTGATGGCAAGGTTGAGGTGAAAAAAGCATCAAATCACTCATTTGTCATGACAAGTATAGAAGAAGAAAGATTTATGAAAAGTTGCAAGGTACCTCTGCTCGTGCACAAAACTTCTCATACAATTCTCATTATGGTAAAGGTACATTTCCATCAAGTATTTTATGGCATGCTATATTTGGACACTTGAAATATCAAAGCCTTCACTTGTTGAATAAAAATGGTGTTACTGGTTTGCCTACCATTCCTACGAAACTTAAGAAATGTGATGCTTGTATTCTAGGAAAGCATAGCAAACAGTCTTTTCATGAATCATATTCCAGAGCACATATAAAACTTGAACTCATTCATTCAAATTAATGTGGTCCAATGCCTATTCATTATGAAAATGGAAGTATATATATGATGAAATTTATTGATGACTACACCAAAATGTGTTGGGTTTATTTATTGAAGAACAAATATGACGCTTTTCAAACATTCAGGAACTTTCATGCAGGGATTGAAAATGATGCACAATCTCACATTGGCTCTATTCGCACTGATAATGGAAAATAATACACTTCAAATGAATTTGAAAACTATCTTTGCCAGCATGGGATCAAACATCAAACACCCAAAAGAACGTAGTAGCTGAAAGAATGAATAGAACAATCTTAAATATGGTACGTTCCATGATGTTTTTCAAGAATGTAAAATTGATGTTTTGGGTTGATGCAGTTCTATGTGCTGTGTATGTATATAGTAGATGTCCATCTAATGCTATTAGAAACAAGACCCATGAAATTTGGTATGGCTACATTCCTTCAGTAAAGAATCTCAGGGTCCTTGGTTCCACTTATTATGCCTTGATACCAAAGGAACAAAGAAACAAACTTGGTGCAAGGAGTTGTAAGTGTATCTTCTTAGGGTATTCAAATACCTCCAAAGCATACCATGTCTATGATGAAGTTAATAAGAAGTTTGTTGTATCTAGAGATGTGATCTTTCTTGAATCTTCCAAAGTTGACAATGTTGTTGAGCAACAACTTGATCGCTTGGATAGATTTAGAGATGAAAAATTGTTTCAAGAATTTGATAATCAAATTCCACATATTGAAGGGGGGATTCCTATACTAGATCAATATGTGGAATATTCTTCTGACGCACTCTCTCCCCCACATGAATCTCTAACCACTGTTGATACTTTGAGTGATGTGATTGAAAAAATTGGGAGACTAAATCTTGACTCAGCCCCAACTCCGTCAACTATGAAACCTGGGCCATCTTAGAAAGGTCCTCCAAAATTACTGAAAAAGACACCTGAAAGAGTTCATCTTTAGGAGGTTGGAAAGACAGGAACACAAAGTAAAACTAGGAAAAATGGAGGTGATGTAGATGATTCTAATTCATCTGTTGATATGGATGTTTCTTATTATTGTGAATTGAATTTTTCTACAAATTTTGAATCAACTTCCTTCAAAGAAGTTGCCTCTCATGATGAATGGAAAGAAGCTATGCAAAAGGAATATTATGCCTTAGTAAAGAATAACACTTGGAAGCAGGTTGATCCTCCTTTGGGAACCAAATCAATTCGCTAAAAGTGGGTCTACAAGAACAAGTATAAAGCTGATGCCTCACTTGACAAGCACAAATCCATGCTTGTGGCAAAGGGCTTTGCATAGAAAGAAGGGTCGATTATGAGGAGACTTTTGTCCCCACAACAAATTGGGCTACCATTCAGAAATTCTTCGCCTTGGCAGCTCATAACGGTTGGAAAGTCCATCAAATGGATGTGAAAATTGGTTTCTTTAATGGAGATATAAAAGAGAATGTTTTTATGTCCCAGCTAGAAGGATTTGTTATGAAGTGCCAAGAACACAAGGTATGCAAGCTAGTGAAATCCCTGTATGGCTTCAAGCAAGCACTACCAGGCTAGTATGAAAAGGTAACGGAGCATCTTCTAAAACTCAACTTCAAACATTATGATCTTGATGATGCAATTTTGTTTGTCAAGAAAGTTGGCAAAACAATTGTATTTCTTGTGGTGTATGTAGATGATATTTTGATGACATGGAATAGTGAGAGCTACATTGCATCCATAAAGAAGGAATTAAGGAAATATTTTGAAATGAATGACTTGGGATATGTTCACTACTATCTTGATATTGAAGTAACTCAACATTCGAAGTTTATATTCCTCTCTTAGAAGAATTACATTGGAGATCTATTGAATAGGTTTGGCATGGCTGAGTGCAATCCTTTGACTACTCCAATGGAATAAAACTTGAAGCTAACATCCATTGAAGGAAAAGAATTTGAGGATGAAACAAAGTATAGAAAACTTGTGAAATCTCAACTACCTGACTACTACCAGACCAAACATTTCATTTGTTGTTGGAACCCTCTCCAGGTTTATGCAAAATCCTTATGAGGGACATTGGTCTGCTACAAAAAGAGTTCTAAAGTACTTGAAGGGAACTCAAGACTTTGGACTCAAGTACACACAGGTGGGTGACTTCATCTTGATTGGATATTCTGATTCAGACTTTGATGGAGACAAAGAAACTGGGGTATCTACTTCAGGTTATGCTATGAGTCTTGGATCAGGAGTTGTCTCCTGAAGGTCATGCTAACAACCAGTTCCAATAGATTCCAAAACAGAGGCAGAATGTGTGGCAACAACTGAAGCAAAAAAGGAAATTATGTGGCTCAAGAAAATTCTGGCTGATTTTTAGGTGAAACAAGTGCATTCAACTCCACTCATGATTGAGAACACTTCTATAGTAAAGTTGGCCAAGAACCCAAAATTCCATCATCGAACGAAGAAAATCAATACAAAATACCATATGATTCGACATCATGTTGATGCTACGACAATCCATATACACCATTGTTCCACAAATGAGAATATTGTAGACATCTTCACCTAAGTGTTTGGAAGAGAAAAGTTCGAAAGATTCAGAACGATGCTTGGACTCACCAACATCCCTTCAAATTAAGGGAGGGAATGTTGACACCTAATCATTGGGATTGGGTGAATATATTTAAAATAGTGTAAATAAGGAGAATAGGAATATGAAGAGACATTGGGAGGTGAAGCCCAAGAGTCTCTCCCTCCATGTATATATCCATGATCAGACTTAATGAAAAATCACAATTTGCATTGTGGAGCTACCTCCTGACCTGACAGTCTGCATTTTCATTCTTAGCAAACATCATGTAAGATTGAAACTTATTATTAACAACATAAATTACTAGATAAGATTCCTTTTGCCAATCAACAATTCAATCCTAATATTAGAAAAAAAATATTTGAAAACCCTTAAACTCTTGGGAAAATAATCTTTTAATAAACACAATTGAATTATAAAGAGAATCTTGCGAGGGAAAGTTGATCTTAGCTCATTCAAAAACTTTTTCAAGATCATGAGGACCTGACATAACCATTAGCAAAAGTTGAAGTTCCTCACTTCTTGATATGTATTTGAACATTTAGATGATGAATCATAATTATCGATGGGCTTGATAAGATCAACCAATGTAAAAAAACTATAATCAGATGTACCAATGGGAATATGATTAGTTGAGGGACAACTGTTAAGACTAGTGTTAGGATCAGATTGGAGGATTGGCATATAAGATTCTTGATTCTCCATTGGCTCCCTTTGTATCTGATTACATATTAGACCAATAATATGAGAGCTTGGACGATTTAAAACAATTGTTAGAATCGAAAATAGGGGAAACCAATTAGGATATAAGGCTGACAAACAATTAGAAGCATGTGTCAAATCAAATCCAGTATTCATATCAACATAGGAAAATAATTTTCTAGCATGAGGGTTTTGATCCACAAAATGACTCAAGCATTTACTAACCTTGAAAAGGATATATTCTACCATAGATAAAATGATACACTCAAACAAATACAAGAAGGATAAGGAGTTGATTGCTCACAAAGGGGTTTAAAATAAAGAAATATTTTGGCCAATAATGATCTTTGTCCCAATAATTAGAATGACAGGCTTCAAATCTATGTGCATATACGAAAGATATGCATTCCAACCCTATATTTAATACAAGATATTTTCATGAAGAAGAATTAGCAAAAAAATATTCTTCTATCTGATCAAAGACTCTATCTTGAGGATTAAGAAAATTAACTTGAAAACATTGAAAATCCTTCAAGAGTGAGCTTACATCCAGTGAGACAATGTTGAGAAAAGAATTATGCGAGAATATCCAAATCTTACCTAGTTTGGGGACCTCATCAAGATCATGAGAACCTGACATAACCATCAACGGACGCTGAAGTGCCTCTACTTCCTGATGATTCCAAAAACCTTCAAATGTTGAATGATAAAAAATTGAGGGCTTAATCAAACCAACATTATCTATATCAACCAAATCCTTACTAATGGAACAAATACTTTTGAGTTTACTAATTTGATCATGTATTTCAACATCAACAAACATATTACCTAAGTCATAATGTTCTTCTTGTTATATATATACATATATATATATACATGTATGTATGTACA